>CAUYPK010125476.1:0-56222 GCA_963574355.1 Loris lydekkerianus | reverse complement strand
AGTCACCCCACGTGCCACAACTCTGAGTTTTCTGTCACCTGGAAGGCCCTGAGCTCATCTCCCGGATCCTCTGAGGCCTTGGTCAGCCTCTCCTCCTCCCCTCCCCTCTTAGGAACTCTTCTTGTTCTCTCGTCTGGAGGGCAAGGCCTCTCCGTCCAGTGCAGCCTGAAACAAGCACCACCCGAGGGACACTGCGCACCAAGGAGCTCTTTCCAAGGAAGCCGGGTGCCAGAGAAGACTTGGAGAAACTGAGGCACAGAGGTGGGCAAACCCAGAGAAAGCCCTGGAGAGCAAGTCCCCACGGGTGCACTGAACCCATCTGAAGATGTCCAGCCCCCTAGGATAAGGGTCAAGATGTACAGGCCCCAACACTGTATTGGCCTCTTCCCAGAACCTGCTCTTCCTGCCTGGGAGGAGCTAAAGGGGTCCAGCCCCAGGATATGGTCACCTTCATCCCTCGCCTGGCCTTGCTGGGCCATCACTCAGGCTTCTCCACAAAGACATCTGCTGTTACTCCAGGTAGACAGCTGCACGGTCAGGGATAGTGATGAGAGGGAAGTACAGGGTGCAGGGCCTCAGGGTCCAGAGGGGCTGGGCCAGGGCTGGCAGCTGGGTGCCCTGGAGGGAGCTGGCCCAGGGACATGGGAGGGGTCCTGGGGTCGCCTGGCTGGGCACAGCATAGGCTGCCATTGGTTGCCCTCCTGAGCACTAGAGAGGGGGTAGCGGTCAGAGGGGCTCTGGAACCAGGACTGGGACTGAGATGGGGGAACAGGAGCCCAAGCCAGGGAGGGAAAGGGTTCCCTTTCTCATGGAATTTGTGCACTGACGGTGGGGCCAAGGACTGGCCTCTCTGGCCCGGCCCCCTACCCAGACCAGTCTCACAGCCCATCCCCGTCAGAGGTCAGAGCACCAACGGGCCCAGCCAGGGCACCTGGAGTCCCTCCCCTTTCCACCCCACCAGGACCAAGTGCCACCCCGGCGTCCACACCAACATTTCCCCCTCCCCCACGCTCTTCCCCGCAATGGCCTCCATCCTCCCCCCCTTCTCCTCCTGGCCCTGTCCCCTTCCCAGCCCTCTCATCCTGGTGTCTCCTGGCCCCCTTCTTCACCTCCTCCTCCTCTTCTCCCCTGGTTATATAAGAGGCTTGAGAACACACAGAGGGAGCTTTGTTGTCAAACCAAATCCATACGGAGCGGGAATCGGCCAACACAGCTGTTCCCTATTGCCTCTGCCTTGGCAAGGGTGAGACTCTGGGCCGAAAGCCCCACGGGCCTCCATTTTGAGGGACAGGGGACACACTCTAGCCCCAGGGTCCCCAGACAACTAAATGGGTGGCCAGGGACCAGCCAGCATGTGTGGGACCACAGCAGGGCACCGGCTGGCCCCTAAGGAGGAATGAAGCCCCGGTGCAAAGCCAGGGGCACAAACACCACCAAGGCGAGCTCTGGCCAGAGAGAGGGAAGCACAGTGTGGGACCCCGGGGTGGGAGGTGTGGACCTGCACGTGCACCTGCCCTCTTGTCCACACATGACACGTGGCCATGCACGCGCTCACATGCTCACCTGCACACTTCCAGGCCGCGTGTACACACACAAATGCATCCGCATAGCACAGCAGGCTCCTGTGTGACACTTGGAAGGGCTGTGAACAGCAATCTTGTGCTCTGCCTAACTCCCTCCCTCCTCACAGGTGCCTCCTGGGGAAAGAGCCAGAGCTCTAGAGTAGTGGTTTTCAATGCCGCGACCCTTTACTATGGTTCCTCATGTTGTGGTGATCCCCAACCATAAAATTATTTTCATTGCTACTTCATAACTGTTATGAATCATAATGTAAATATCTGATATGCAGGATGGTCTTAGGAGACCCCTGTGAAAGGGTCATCTGACCCCCAAAGGGGTTGCAACCCACAGGTTGAGAACCGCTGCTCTAGAGAGAAGAGGGTGGAGGCTGCAGGTCAGAGGCTAAGGAAGCTGTGTCAGCAACTCTGCTGGGATGAGATCCCACCTTTCTGCACAAGAAGATGTGTGGGGAGCTGGGTGAGGCACCAGAGAGTGGGTGAAGACCCTGGTTGCACACTTTGGCCCTTAACCAATCCTCACCTAAGAACAGCCATTGTCATCCTGTCCTACAGTCCGAGTGGCCTCCTGTCCTCTGGGCCCCCTCTGACGGCTCCCTTGTCCATGACAGCACCTCAGGAACCCTCCTGGCCAAAGCTTGAGTCCAGCTGCTGTTGTGAGCACAGCCTGAGGCCTGGAGAGTATCAGAGAGTTGGGGAAGGTGAGGAAGAGGAGGCTGAACAGAAAAGGGTGAGAAGACCCAGGGAAAGAGAAGGCGGGCATAAAGGCATTGAAAAAAGAGAAGTGAATGGGGACCAAAGAGGGGACAGAGGGGGAATGGCAGGAAGCTGGGCAAAGAACAGTCTCCCTTGCTCCATCACCACCCTTCTGTGCCAGCTCCTCTGACCCAGCCCCCAGCCAGATGGCCAGCCCAGCCCCGCTGAGCAGACATTTCCAGACCACTCCTCTTCACCCACCCAGCCCTGGGGTCGACCACACTCCAGGGGCTTTTAGCCTCAACAATCCCAGATAGTGGGGGCCAGACTGATCAGGAAAGGCACAAGTTGGGGAGTGTGGTCAGAGAGACCAGGGTCACCACTGAGGCTTAGCCCAACTGAGCGGTCCCCTGCCCCTCCCTGTCTGCACAGACAGGAGACAAATGCTTTATGACCTTGAACAACAAAATTTCTTTCTTGAGTTGCTGCTCCTTCATTTGTAGGAAGAAATATTTACAGAGCGGCTACTCTGAACCTGCACAGTGCCAGGTGCTGGGGCTGCCGCAGTGAATGGGACAGTTGCAGGCCCTGCCCTACCATCTAGCCAGTAGCAGCCAACCTCTGAGGACTCTCACAGATGGAAAAAATGTTATCTCGTGTTCGCATCCCAATCCTGTGAGGTGGAGTAGAGGATCAGGAAGCCGGAGACCTGGCTGAGGTCACACGGCTGACCAGTAACCGAAAGTAGATGCTCTTCCACCTCTGGGCCCACCCTGGAATCACAGACAAGCCACAGCAGCCAGCAGTTATGAGCACTGGGTTCCAGGCCTGGCTGTTATCTGAAACGCTATCTCATTAAGAAGTGCTTGAGGTGGCTCGGCGCCCGTGGCTCAAGTGGCTAAGGTGCCAGCCACATACACCTGAGCTGGCGGGTTCAAATCCAGCCCAGGCCCACCAAACAACAATGATGGCTGCAATCAAAAAATAGCCAGGCGTTGTGGCCAGGGCACCTATAGTCCCAGTTATTTGGGAGGCGGAAACAGGAGAATCGCTTGAGCCCAGGAGTTAGAGGTTGCTGTGAGCAGTGATGCCATAGCACTCTACCCAGAAGTGACAGCTTGAGGTTCTGTCTCAAAAAAAAAAAAAAAAAAAAAAGAAGAAGTTCTTTAGGAAATGGAGGCTAACAAGGCGTGCTCTGCCCAAGGCTACCCACAGTGGAGCAGGAAGGGCTGAGAGCCTCCCACCTACCTCTAGGAGTGTAAATCTTGGGGCTCCATACCACCACCACAGCCCTGCACCCACAGCCAGCTGCTTGCACCCCACTGAGGTCCTTTCTGGGCTCGCCCCACATAGGCTCCCCTCCCTGTCACAGGCATGGGACTTAAGGAGAACAGAGAAAACAAGGGGAAGTGAGAGGCTGCTGGGTGCTCAGGGTCCTCACAGGGGGCTCCAGTGACACTGAGAGGCATTACTAACAGTGGCTAGCCCGTTTGTGAGCAGTACATGTGGCATGCATGCCACCATGAAAGCAAGAGCAGTCTCACTGGGGCAGAAGGAAGGTTTTTAAAGAAAAACTTTTTTTTTTTTTTTTTTTTTTTTTTTGAGACAGAGCCTCAAGCTGGAACCCTGGGTAGAGCCGTGGCATCACCGCTCACAGCAATCTCCAACTCCTGGGCTCAAGCGATTCTCCTGCCTCTGCCTCCCAAGTAGCTGAGACTATAGGTGCCTGCCACAATGCCCAGCCATTTTTTGGTTGCAGCCATCATTGTTGTTTGGAAGGCCCGGGCTGGATTCAAAACCCCCCAGCTCAGGTGTTTGTGGCTGGCATCTTAGCCGCTTGAGCCATGGGCGCTGAGCCTAAAGAAAAACTTAAAGGCAAGAACCCTCTACCCCAGTTTCAAAAGAAATTTTAAGTAGAAACCCAATATGTAGAAAGAATAAAAGCTGAGTTATCTAGTTTGAGCAAAGGTGGGTTTAACCCCTCCTCCTAAAACGCCACCCAAGTAAGGATTCCACCTCTCAAGGACTCATGAGCTGTTCAAAGCCAGACTCTTCCTGGGAGCCGAGTATGGCCCAGCAGGGGTGGGAGGCCAGGGCTTCCCTTTCCTAGCTTTCAGAGGTGAGGAGGCCCCACAGGGCTGGCGTGGTCATTCCCTGATCTTGGGCCCTGAATAAGGAGAGGTCTGATGATGGATTGGAGGTAGGGTTAGGATCAGTCTGCATGGGAACTTGAATGTTACTGGAAGGAGGTGGCAGATACTGCCCTCCTGACCCGGAGTAGATGGAACGGCGCCATGCCCTCCCAGGGGACAGACTCCTATCCACCCCTGGCTGAGCTATTGCCTGACTCTCTGGTGTCTGAATAGAGACCCTGAAAAGTTAGCACACACTGGAGCCCTTTGCCCTAGGGGGAGGAGGAAGCAGAGTAAAAATATGGTGGAGACAAAGTTAGAGCACCTGAGCTACATTTTCTGTTCATTCATCAAGCAAATATTTATTGAGCACTTATCATTTGCTAGACATTATTCTAAGCATTAGGACTATAATGCCAGTGAACAAGACAGACAGGTTCTTGGAGCTTAAAGTCCTAAGATATCAGGAAGGAAAAATGCCTTAAAAGTATGTAAAAGTCTGTCAGCCAATGCTTGCACTTCCTCTGTACTGTCCCTGTCAAGGTCACCAGCAGATGCTTGGATATTTCCAATGATGAGAAACTTGCCCCCTCCAGAGGCAGAAGCAGGCCCCTGAAGTCTCTATAAGGCCATACTGAGGACCTGCAAGCCTCTCCCACCCAGCCTGTGCAGAGTCTTAGGCAAGGGAGTATTAGGTGCAATATTAGGATGTACAAATGTTATTTTATATCAAGGCAAAATATGAGGCTTTGTCCTGCTGTTTCTGAGTTAACTGCTTGGGACTAAATGATTAACAACTCAGCTCCATCTCCCCAGGCCCAGAGCACCCCAGGTCCCCCAGCCTCTGCCATCAACATCACCACCACCCCTCCACTGAGTCTCCAGCAGTGGGAACCCAGAGTGCGGTTCTCTCCTGCCAAGCATCCAGCCTCCTGATCTGAGCAGCCCCTAGGGGACAGGGAGGGTGTGGGGATGTCTGTGGGACAGAAGAGCAGCTCTGGCATTGGATAGAGAATCAAGTCTTTGGGGAGCCAAAGATGGGGAGACACAGAGAGCCTGGCAGCAAAGGTGCTCCTGCCTGGTGGGAGTCTGGGGCTGCCAGACACCAGGAGCTGCCACCCTGGCTGGGTTCCCATACTCAGGCCCCATCAGGGCCCTCCATTTCCCCACGTATCATCCTGGTTGTCTGATGAGGCCTCACAGCCATGTGGGCAGCAGCTAGGAGCTGTATTTCCAGAGGAAAAGGAGCGGCAGGCAGTCAGGCCACATGGAAGCAATTACAAGGAAAGCTGGAGAGGAGGGGGCTGGCACTGGCAGCGGGAAGGATGGAGGAGGGGAGGAGGGAGGAGAATAGAGAACACTGCCCTGCCTAACGCCTGGGCCCAGGAGACATACAGAGAGAGGACTTGGGCTCAGGACAGCAGGAACCTGGGTCTGGGCTGGGCCCCTGACACTAACTCACTGTGGCCCTGTGCAAACACGTCACACCTTGAACCTGGGCTGCTTCTTCATCTGTGACAGGATGGGATGAGCAAGCTCTGGGAAGCAGTTGAGAACTGGGCTGAAGAGTGCAGGTTTTGGAAGCAGGCCTGGATCTGAGTCCTAGCTCAGCTATGCAACCAAGGTCAGCAGCATGACCTTGGCCAAGGAGTTTAATCTTTCTGAGCCTCTATTTCTTCATTTACAAATGGGCACGTGATCGTAGGCCCATTTGTGTGGGGCTCACATGAGGTGAGGTAAAGTGTCTAGCACTTTTTTTTTTTGAAGTTTAGGCTTTTAATAAGCACTTGATTGATAAATGGTAACTATTTTTACTATTTGTGAAGGCCTTTTTATGATGAGAACAGATGCTCACCCATGCTACAGACCTGGGTCTGGGCTGAGCCCTTGATACTAACACACTGTGACCCTGTGCAAACACCTCACACCTTGAACCTGGGCCTCTTTCTTCATCTGTGACAGGATAGGATGGGCTAGCTCCGGGAAGCAGTTGAGAACTGGGCTGAAAAGTAAATGTTGCAAGTTGCATCACGGCAGCACCTTGAATCCATACCCTGGAGGAAGGTTTGGACCCAAGGTAGAGACACAGCAGTGTGCCAGCCCAGCACCCTCCAAACCAGTCCCAGGGCTCTTCCTAGACATCTCTCTAAATAGGAAGGTGAGGTCCTTACATAAGCTACAGGTGGGAAGAAGGGACAATCCCAGATCCCAGCTGCTTGGCTTCTGCAGCCAGGGCTGGGGGGAAGCTGAGGCCTGGCCAGACCCACAGCTCTCCTCATTCTGAGCAGCACACCCTTCTCCCTGCTAGGACAGAAACAGAACCCATGATTGTAGAGTCTATAACAACTACATCAACTTTCTGCAGGGCAGGGACAGAGATGAAGCTGCAGCTGGGATGTGGGTCTCCTTGCCCCAGGCAAGGGATCAGCTAAGGCTAAAAACCCACAGCTCTGGACACTCACGCCCTCCTCACCCTGAAAAGCAACAACCCAAGCCACCCCTTGGTGGCATTCGGCCTCCTCTGGGCTCGGGATCGCCAATCAGAAGCCCCACGGCATGTGGCTGGGCCTCCACTGGAGGCTGCATCTGACCATGGCCTCCATCTGTAGGATAAGGAACATCATTCACACTATCCCTCCCGAATGTGGCAGGGGTTAGGGGTCATTCTGAGGCCAAGAACAGCTAGTAGCCCACACAGGGGTGCTCAGAACACTGACATGGAAGCCTCTGGGAAGGGGTGACCAAGGAGAAAAGGGAAATGGTAACTATTGTCAGCCACATCTGCCTGCCCTAGCCATTTCCTCATGAAAACCAAAAGCTTCAGGCCAAGGTCCTGGGTCGTGACAAGTGAGGAGGGTCCTAGGAGTGAGAGGTTGTTACAGTGGAACTGAACTGACAGCATCAGCCTGGGGCAGGGAGATGCCTGACACCCAGCCCAGGGAAGCAGGCGCTGCAAGCACAGGCTGCCCCTCACCACTTGACTGCCCTACTGTCCTCAGAGACAGACCCTGGAAACTAGCAGCTGCCTTGATTGCTTGGACTTCAGACACTCTGGAGGCCTAAGCTGCCCTCCATCTCCTGTCCGCCCAGGTCTGGAGCATGGCAGGCATGCAACTGGCTTTGTTTGTCTGCGGAACTGTGATCCCTTCCCTGCAAAGGATGGTGCGACTTCTGAGCCACTCTGAGAGGAGGAACTCACAACTCTATTGGGACAGCCTCTGCGGGAGGTAGAAGGCGCTGCCAAAGTGGGCAAGTGCAGAATGACCACAGCTCAGCAGGGAACACAGAAAGGTGGTCATTGGGCCTCTTTGCTGCTACCTGGTGAAGGGAGGGTTTTGTTTTGGGGTTTTTTTTAGAATTTCCTACAATTACAGAAAAGGGCAAATTGTTGGTTCTACCTACAAAACTGGATCCTTGGAGTTGAACTGGGCCAGAAGGTGGACGGGCTGAGGCACTCTGTTTCTGAGGAGTGGGGAGTGAGTCACTGCTCCCCGTAGGGAAGAGGGTAGAGGGAGGGAAACCAGCCCAGAGGCGCCATGGGCTTCCTCAGCCTGGGTCCTCAACTCATGGGGAAGGAGGTTCTGTTGTCCCTCAGCTAAAGGCGCTCTCAGCCCAAAGTCCAAGCAGGTGACTCCTCATTTACTTTTTTCCAACTAATCCTTGCAGCTACACTCACCACCTGAACTCCCTGTGGTCCTGGAGTTTGGGAGGCTGCCCCCACTCCTGGATCTTTTTCCATTTCTGGGCAGGGCTCGAGGGGCAGCCTTGGGTCTCTCCCACCCCAAGCCCAGAGGGACAAAGCCCCAGGGGCACTGTGGGAGGAGCAAGAGCAGAGCAGGAGGCATTCCCACACCAGCTCCCAGCAAGCAAAAAAGCCCATAAGCTAATTTCTAGGCCCCACACAGCTGGCACCTCCCAGGCACCCTCTCTAGAATTATGGGGCCACTCTGGAGAGTGAGAGTGTGGGAGAAATATTGCTAACAGCAGACAGTTCTTCCTCCATGCGGGCAGTTTTCAAAGCAATGAACACAGATTTAAAATCTCCCTGGCAGGTGCCCGCCTGGGCCTAGAGCAGGTGAGTGGGAGGGCAGGGTCTGGGAACTGGTCCTGCACAGCTCAGGAGAGGGTGGCACTGGTTCTGTCCTCTCGTTTGAACCCATGTTTCTGGAAAGAGTAAGTCTGCCTGAACTTGGATCCACCCTGCATCTTGCTCCCACAGTGCAGTGTCCAGGCTTCCCCTGCACACAGGGCGTAGCTGGGCAACACTGCCTACACCCCTAGCCACTGGCAGCAGTCCCCTAAGTCAAGGCCCTGGGACCAGTCTGGAGAACAGAAGAAGCCCCCACAGTGGGTCAGGTCTCACATCACACAGACCCAGCCTCCCTGCAGGACTGGGAATGCAGGGGGAAGTGCTGGCAGACAGGATGGCAGTTGTGGGCAGGCTGGGGGACCCTGCCAGCACCAGCTCCAGGATGACACCCAGAGCCCACAGCCCACACCTGGCCGAGGGGCTCTGTCCCTAGCTCTAGCCCACCCTCCCCATCACCCAGACAGCTCTGAGGCACAGTGGCCTAGGCTCAAGGACCCCACCATGTGGGCCCGGGGCCTCCAGCTGGCAACCCCACCCCTGGGCTCTGCTCAGCAACCTTCTGCCTCCTGAACACAGAAGACTCCTGCAAAGCCTGTCGTCTACAGCAAAGCCAGCCCCCGGGTCCTGGGCTAAAGGGGGCAGTTTGGGAGGAGAAACCATAGCTCTGAAGATGCTGGAGGCGGGAGAAGCCTCCTCAGCCAGGGGCGCAGGGCTGGGGGGGGGGGCAGGGGGGCAGGGGGGCGGGAAGAAAGTTTCCGGAGAAGAGGGCTGTCCCGTTTGCTCACTCCAAGGGAGCCAAGAGAATCGAGCTTCCCGCGAAAATCCGGTCCCGGGAAAGGGACTCCGGGAAGCAGCTCCCCAAGGCCCCAAACCCGCCGCGCTGCGCCCACGTGCTGGGCCAGACCACCCCGACGGCGCCGCGCGGGCCGGAGTGGGCAGCCCTGGACCGGCGCCCCTGCCCGCCCGCCCGCCCGCGGGCCCCGCAGCCCGGCCGCGTACTCACCCTCGCGGGTGGAGCGGGGCGGGGCGGCAGAGTTCGGCGCGGCTCCGATCCGCTAGGCGCACCCCGGGCGCAGCGCAGCGCGGGCGCGACGGCTCGGTCCGCCCGGTGCCCGTCCCGGCGCAGGGCCGGCCTGGGAGCGGGCGAGTCCGCCTGCGGGCGAGGCAGGGGCCCGGCCCGGCGGGGGCGAGGAAGGGGCCGGACACGCGTGCGCACACGGCGGGAGCCGGCTCGGGGGAGGGCGGGGTGGCGGAGGGGGAGTGCGGGGGCGATGCCGCGCCGTCGCCGGCGTGGGGTGGCGTGGAAGTCCCCAAGGCCGCGAGGGGCAGGCGGGGCGCCGGGGTAGCGGAGGAGCGGAAGAGGAGGCCGGATGGGTGAGCACACAGCGGGCTGGGAACGGCGCCGGGACGGGTCTGCCCGGCGCAGCCTCCGCGCACTCCCGGGAACAATGGGACCGGAGAAAGGGTTCTCTGCTGCGGCCCGCCGTGGACCGTGCCATTCCCTCATTGGGAGACTGAGGTACAGAAGAGGAGGCCGCGTTACTTTCCGTGCCCCACGCGCGCGAGACAGCCGAGTGCCCGGGACTGAGACGCCACCAGCCCTTTCTTTGCCCTTGTCTGGCCCTGGGGCCTTCAAACTGCTCCCTCTGCACCCCTCACTTGGAGACTCTTTCTTGGCTTCGGAAAGCTTCTCAACTTCCGTTCCTCTCTGAAGGCGCCAGGCATCCTGCCCCTAGGGGGGACCCCACCAGGCCTCTGACCCCGGTCCCTTGGGCCCAGCCGTTTCCCAAGGAAACCTGGGAACTGCCCAGGCTGAGGGAGAACAGTTCAGAAGTGACAGCCGCTGGAGACAGTCCCTCTCACAAGTCACCACAGTGTTTACTGAGCCCAGTGCTGGGGACCCAGACCCTGCCCCCAGGAGGCTTACCATCAGGCTGCAGAGAGAAAGTTTACAGTGGACTCCAGTCAAGAATAAGGCAGGACAGGATGTGACTAAGTGCGAGGTGTGAGCAACTGACAGTGAGTGCAGGAGTTCAGATAAGTGGCAGCTAAAAGTCCGCTAGGTAGGCAGAGACCTCCCTCTGTGGGAGTGAAGTGGGGCCTCTGCCTGCAATTTCTTCCACAAGTGGCCGTGTTCCACCCTAAATCACACCTTGCATGGGTAGAGGCTGTTTGGCATTTCACCAATGTCTAACTTAATTTGTCTAAGCAATGCCTGATCATCCTGATCAGGAGATGATATGCAATAAACATTATAAAGAACACAGTGACTAAGTCTCTGCCCTGGGCAAGTTCTGAGGGAAAGAGAAGCTTTCCTACTGCAGGTAGGAAAACTGGGTCAGGGTCTCAGCCTCTGATCTGGGCTGTTAGATGAATTACATCTAAACATAGTTTGCAATTTACTTTGAACCATGTAAACTTTGTTCTGCCAGCATAGTGAACTAAGAACCAACTTTAGATCTTGGAGACTTGAGTTCCAACTCTATCTCTTCCACTTTAGTTTTTCTTACTAGGAAAATAGTTTTAGGTTTAGTGTTCTTACTAGGAAAAAAAAATGGAAATAACTATGCTTATTCAATTGATATTAAATCAGGCAATGGATGTGAATGTGCTCCACAGCACAGCCTGGTAATGCAGGAGGAATGCCTCTTGCCCTACAGCTGTGCTCAGCGTGCGCGCGCGCGCACACACACACACACACACACACACACCAGCTTATCCCACGCCTGGTTACTGGGTGCCCAGACGCTAACTGTAATTCTCATCTCCCCCCTTAGGCCACAAAGTGCTTACTCATGATCTTTTCCTTTTCTTAACAGCATAGCCAGAAGCTTAGCTCACTGCCTGGAAACCATATCATCTGTGGGGCAGGAGGGAAGCAATTCTGGTGCTTTTTCCCCCTTCTTCCCCCCCCTCCCCCCTTTGGCCCATCTACAAGACATTGTGAGTTGCTCAGCAAGAGGCAATGTGATGAGACAAACAGGGCTGCTGGGGACTGTTCCTTTTCAAGATGCAGTATGCCAGGGTAGAGCCAACACTGTCTGAGAAGTGACAGGTTCAAGTCATTCTGAGCCATGCCACCTCTGTGCCCATTCCTTCTGCCTTCCCTTTACTTCCCCAGTGTCTCTCCCAATACACATAGCAAGACACCTCTCTGCTAGGGCAGCCAGAGGAGCCTCTGGAGCAGAGGGAGGAGACAGGAGAAAGGAGTGAGGGAGAAGCACAGGTGTGTCTAGACTTGGGATGCCCTGGCCTTGCAGCTCCTGCCTGGCAGCAGTGGGTATGAGCTGTAGCCCTGGAGCACTAGACACATGTGCCTCACAGGCCTCTGGCTCCTGTCCCTCACATGTGCCACATTAGCAGCCTGCCCACCAGGAGGAGGGAACAGCAAGATGCCATTTGAGGAAGAAATAAACCCCATCCAGCATCTCAGACACTTTAAAAATAGCAGCTCTGGGATGGTATTTCAGCTCCTATTTTTATCAGATTTCTATGGAGCTGCACTGTTCCCAGGGTTCTCAGTGGCAGGGTTGGTGTGTTGCAGTGTTAGAGGCCTGCTAGTAGGCCAGCGCTGAGATGCATGCTAGGAACTTGGAGGCTAAAAGAGATCTTGACAAGTCACTGCATACAGCCTCTACCTCTGTTCAGGGCCACAGTCAATCAGAAAGTCCGTGGCTTGCTTTTTTCCTTAAAGTCTCTTGGTTGCCAGGCCTCCACTGCAAAGTCTAGGATTTCATAGTCCTTCTAATCAGGATGTGATTTGGAATTGAATCTGCCTTCATCTGTTCAGTCAGCTATAACAAAGTACAGCCTGAGTGGCCTATACACTACGGAAACTGATTTCTTACAGTTCTGAAGGCTAGAAAGTCAAGATCAAGATGCCAGCAGCCTGCTTCATGGTTTACAGATGGTCACCTCCTCACTCTAACCCCACATGGGTTTAAAGGGGTAAAACCTCTTTATGAAGCACTCAACCTATTCATGAGGACTCCACCCTCATGCCTCAACCACATCCCAAAGACCTCATCTCTAATACCATCACTTTGGGGATTAGAGTTTCACCTTAGAAATTTTGGAGGGACGTAAACGTTCAGGCCATAGCAAATATCTAGGCCAAACATCTCTGATTCCATCCCTTTTGGTCACTCTCAGAGCAGAGAAACAGTCGATGTTTACTGAGCGATTAGTATGGGCCACTAAACTCTCTAATTTGTCATCGTTACTGAAACCCTCTGGGGGAGCAGAATGATCACCCCTATTTCATGAGCAGTTATATAACTTGCCCAATTTCAGGCTTGGTTATGGTTCAAATTTTACACTAGAGCCTTCAAATCACTCTGTTTCCCAAGCAGAGAGAACAGAACGGTATGAGATTTCCTCTTAGCCTTGCCTTTTATTCCTTCATCCCAGTTCTGTAGGAACAATTGGTTAGTGTTCTAACTGTGCCTACCCACACTGGGAGCCACGCCGAGCGCTGGTCTCCCTGACCTCTGCGTCCTTGCTCAAATTGGCCTTTGGATGACGATTCTCAAGTTTTAGCCTAGAGCACAGAAAGACAAACTGTACAGGATCTCACTTCTATGTGGGATGTATCTAATTCATAGAGACAACTGAGTAGAATGGGGGTTATGGGGGCTGGCGGTGGAGAAAGATGGTCAGAGGAGACAAACTTTCGGTTCAACAGGAGGAATGAATAAGCTGGAAGATCTGTGCAGCATGTGACTACCGTTAATAAAAAGTATTACATACTTGAAATTGCTCGGAGGGATTTTAATTTCTTTATAGATAAATATATATAATGGAATATTAGCTCAGGAAGATTTTAAATGTCCACACACAATTTTAAAAAAGGTAAGTCGGCTGGAAACGATGGCTCACACCTGTAATCCTAGCACTCTGGAGGCCAAGGCAGGTGGATTGCCTGAGCTCACAAGTTTGAGACCAGCCTGAGCAAGAGTGAGAACCCATCTCTAAAAACAGCAGGGTGTTGTGTCAGGCACCTGTAGTCCCAGCTACTTGGGAGGCTGAAGCAAGAGGATCTCTTGAGCCCAAGAGTTGAGCTATGATGCCACAGCACTCTATCAAGTGTGACAAAGTGAAACTCTGTCTCAAAAAATAAAGTAAAAATTAAAAATGGTAAGTATGTGAAGTGATGCATATGTTAATTACCCTGATTTAGCACTTCCACGATGTATACATATATCAAAACACCATGCTGTACAGTATACCACAAATACATTCATTTTTTTTTTTTTTTCTGGTAAGTGAAGGTGGGAGGATCACTTTGAGCTGAGGAGTTTGAGACTAGCTTGATGAAGAATGAGACCCTGTCTCTACTAATAACAGAAAAATTAGCCTGGTGTGGTGGTGGGCTACAATGCTACTCAGAAGACTGAGGTAGGAGGCTCACTCAGTCTAGGAGTTTGAGGTTGCTGTGAGCTATGATACCACAGCATTCTACCCAGGACACAGAGTGAGACTGTCTCAAAAAAAAAAAAAAAAAAAATATATATATATACATATATATATATATATATATACACACATATACATACACATACACACACACACACACATACATATATGGTCAATTTTTATTTGCGAATTAAAACAATTACTTTAAAGAAGTATTAGCCTACAGGTTAAACTCCTTTTGACTTAAACCATTATAGCCCTCTCAACTTCAAAGCACTCATCAGTTTTTTAACTACAATGGAACCTCCATAGTTAACCACCTCCCTACAATGACCCCCTCCTTAAGTTGACCTAATTTTCATAGACTGGACACGCACTACATGTATATATTGGTACAGGAGGCCTGGTTCCTTATGCTGACCACCTCGCATACTGACCAGTTTGTAACAGTCCCTGGGTGGTCAACTTACAGAGGTTACTGTGTTCCTTTGTATGTAATTATTTCTTGATTTGTTTCTCAATATGGGGATCCATATTCAAAAGGGACGTGGAGGCCTCTTTGCTCACTGGCCCTGGCAAGAAAGGCCCATTCACTGTCTATGGTGAACGCATCTTGCTCTGTACGCCTGTATCTAGCTCTTACTCTGTAAACCTACCTTTCTCTTCCTCAGTAAACTTGGTTCTGTGCTTGCCTTAGACAAAAGGGGGGGGGGGGGGCATGGAAAATAGAGCATGAATGTTATTTTTCTCAGTTTCACAGTGACAAATAGAGACCACTCAGCAATTTTGCTGTATTAGGAAACTTTGAGGCAAGCGGGAAGAAGCCAGGGAACAATAGCAATTATGTTCCCACTGCTGCTTTCCCTCTCTAAGCAAGCCAGAAGGAAAACAGGCCAAGTGTCTGGGCGGGAAGCCAGCTGTGGAGCCGTCCAGCATTTATCTGGGAAGGGTGACATCTGCCACAGCTCCAGCAGAGCAGGGACACAGCACGCACTGTGTGGACACTCACGCAAACACAGGGCACTCTTGCCAACACAGGACCAATGCACCAGGCTGCCAGGGAGGGCTGGCACGTGCTGCTTCATTGAGGTGGTTGCAGACTGGCCTTGTTTGGGAGGTAGGGAAGGCAGGTGTTGGAACAGACGAGGCAGTGGGGTGTTTCTTATGCAGCATCCCAGCCCGGAAACCAGGCCTGGATTCAGAGCCAGGCTCTATTCAGCCATTCACCACATGGGTATGAAACACTGCCTAGGGCAACGCCCTACCTTCAGCACTGGGTGGACAGAAACATGAGGCAAGAAGACTTGAAGCTGACATCCACCCCACAATCCTGGACAAGGCATCCTGAACCAAGTCTTTGTAAAAGGGGGTGAGGATGACCCATGACATGATCTGGCATAAAAATATAAGGTTATAATTTTGCTTGGTCTTAAACTTTAATTTGCTGAGGATACAGACATGACTAAAACACAGCTCCTACCCCCAAGGCCCCCTCAGTCCTGCGGGGAAGGTGGAGAAACTACCTTACAAGTAGAAATGAGGCAAAGTGCGTGACTCTGTCTTGACAAGTTAGGCAGGAGTGCCTGCTAGGAGAGCCCACCCTGTAAAGGCAGAGGTTCTTTGGCAATCTCCATAGCACTCAGCATGGGACCAGGCTACTTGGCAGGGGCCCAGGTGGAAGGAGGGATGGAGGGGGAAGAGGTTGTCTTTCCTGGTTTAACAGTAAGGCCTGAGGAGGAGACCTGATCTGTCCTGAAGATACACGAGGTCAGGAGAGGAGTGGCAGCAGCGCTGTCCCAGAGTCCACCCTGCGGAGAAGGCTGTGAGGAAGTCTGAACCAGCCCCACGGAGGAGCCGAGGCACCTCCCAGGGTGCAGGGCTGTCTCCCAGGAACTGTGCCCTGGAAGGGTACCCCCTGCCCTCTGTGACCTCCAGCCCTAGTCTCTCCCCTCTCTCTTCCTTCTTTGCAGACCCTCCCATCACCCTCCATAGAGATGGTGGGAAGAAACACAAATGCCAGCAAGAGTTCCCCCCCACCCCCCCCATAGGGCAGGAGCCATGGAAGGAGCTGCTCTGGAAGCCTCACTTCACTCCATACAGTGCTGGAGCAAGACAGGTGTGTGCCTGTCAGGACCACATCTGCATTCAGAGCAAAGGGGCCACTGCCCCCCACCCCACACCTGGAATGGGCACAACTGAGATGCAAGAAGCAGCCCTGCAAGTTGGACACTGCCTTGAACAGGACCTCCAGCCAGCCCTCTGCCCCAAGACCCCAGCAGTGCCTGGCGTGACTGCTCCTAGAGCACACGCTGGTAGTCCAGGAAGCGGTCAGATGTGTGGCCGCGAGTTGGATCCTGCTGGCTGTCTGGGGGGTACTGCTCTGCCTTGTCACCGTCTGCAGTGGTTCCTTCACTGAGACTCCATCCTGCCTGAATCCTAGGGCTCTCCAAGAGTGGCAGGGAAGGCTGAGAGGAGAGGCCACTGAGGGCTGAGCAGGTCCCCCAGGCTTTCTGACCACACACTCCACTCCTCTGCTGCTTCTGGAGTCTTTCTCAGGCATAAGTGTGGCTCTCCACAACAGACAGTGTGGGTCTGGACCAGGTGGCAGAACCTGAGGGCCTCACCTACAAGTGAAGTGCTGGACTCTGAATCCAGACCTCCTGCTCTCAGGCTAGGGGAAGTGGTTTGAGAACCACCCCCTCTCCCTCATGCTTCTCCCTATATGTATGAGCCCAACAGCCTGCCTTTCCTGACAGCTTCTGCATTGCTCCTTCGAGCCGCAGAGTGCCCTGTACCTCCTTGGATGCCCTCACACGCACAGTCCCTCCAGCTCTGCTGGAGTAGTGGCAGATATCACCCTTCCCAGATGGCCCCTGATGGCTGCCTAACTGCTCACTAGCGTCTTGCACTCGGAGGTCCCATCTGGCCTCACAACCCTCTGCGGTGCAGAGCACACCTGGAAGCTGCCCCTTCAGAGATCTGTCCTCACCAGCAGCCATGTCATGTTGCCCTGGCTGACACACTGCTGGTGCTCAATCCTTGGCTGCTCCATGAAGTCTGTTTTGTCTTCTCGCCAGATAAGAGGCTCAAGGCTGGGACTCTCTGACCAGGCAACAGAAGCAAGGGCGGCCTTTTGGGGCTTGCATCATACAATTCTTATTAAAACCCTCCCACTTCCAGGCATCAATACCCTGTCCCCCATCAACACCAAGTTTATCAACAAGGCTGACTCACATGTGGGGAGGTGTGACCTCAGTGCTGGGAGGGAAGGGGGAAGTACCACCAAAAACCTCTACAAATAATTTCCTGAAAACTTAATTTGGTTTTTTGGGGAAACTCCTCAAAGGAGAGTTGGCAGGGGAGGCAGGAGGCTCTGGCGGCTGGACAGGAAGGGGGCAGACAGGGAGAGGACAGCGAGCACAGGGTTCTAGAGAAAGCCTGACACCTCCCAGGGCAGCTGAGGCCTTCCCACTGGCTGTGCCCAGCCATGCTCCTCACCTCTGCCCCTGCCCCCTGCCCTGGCCACACCAGCCACACCAAGTGAGCCTGATACTTTATTCACATACCAGGAATAAGCAAGTAAAAAAGACGTTTTTAGAATCACATAGAGATAAAAATCCTGGCCTCGCCTTCCCCAGGTGCCACCCATCTGTGCTCTTGTCCCCCAGCCCACTCAGTTTTGCTGGGCCTCCTGCAAAAGCTTGAGCAAGGGGTTGTCAGCCCTGAGGGCAAAGGTGAGTGTGCGCTGCTGGTAGTGTGTGGGGTCACACTCCAGGTTCTCAATCACCTCGGCCAGCAGGTGAGCCCGTTCCACCCCCGAGCCGGGGGCCTCAAAACCCAGGGCGGTGAAGTGCACGTGCAGGTGGTAGTAGGAGGGCAGGTAGTGCAGGTACACTCGCAGGCGGTCTCCCGGCACCTGGTAGCGCTGCAGGATAGCTTCCTGAGAAGGGGAGAGCAGGCAAGGGGTTACCATGGGCCCCACCCTGGGCCCACACCCCACCTAGGCCCTCCTTTCATCTTAATCCTCAGCCAGCCTGGGCCATCTAAGAGAAACCCTCCCAATAGCTCTGCCCAGTGTTCACTGTGGATCACTCTGTCTTCTCATCTAGGAAATCCACTAAGGCAGGTGGTGGCAGCAAAACTGGGTGACACTCTCTCCCCCAGAGGAAGGAAGCAGTGTCCTGGATCAGGGCTCCCTGCCCAGGCTGGCCAGGACATTGGCCTCCTCTGACAGGTGTTGCCGAGATGCAGGAAGGCCCAGAACCAAAGGTCAAGCCCCAGGCTCCCAGGACTGTGAGACTGCCCTCCTCTGGATGCCGGGACACACTCAGCAAGTCCTCAGAGAGGCACAGAACAGTGTGGGACTTGGGCACGATGGAGATGGGGTGTGCTAAGGACTCGGGCGAAGGAGAAAGGATAGGGAAGGTTGTGGACAGGCTGCTCCCACACAGATGGGGGCCGTCTCAGAGCCTTTCAGAAGAGGAAAACATTGGCTTTGGCCCTGCTCCCTTTGCCCACCACTATCTTGCTCAGGGGGTGGGTCTTTTCCTACCAACCTCCACCTTCTGGAGCCTCCAGGGCTTGGAACTAAGAGGAGTCTTTGATGTCTGCTGGGAGCAAGTCCCTCAGGAGATCAGAGGTGAAGAGCTCACATACCCCAGAGGCCTCAGCAGCAGGCTAAGGGCAGGACCAAGGTACCCAGATGACTCCCTGGGAAAGAGGGATGCCCACTTGGTTGAGGCTGCCTGAGCCAGCAGTGCAAGTCATGTCTCTGAGAGGAAGACCCTGTTCTCTGCCACCTGTGGTATCCAGAGGCTGTTCCATGGCAGGCGAGAGGGGCGGAGGGGAGGGGCATGGCAGCAGGGAGCTGGGTCCAGGCAGAGCCCTTCCTCCAGGTCTGCACTGGTGTGTCCTTATGACTATAGCCCCTGCCACAGCAGGCTGGTCTTCACACTTCAGAGGCTCAGCTCCACAGAAGGGAGAGTTTAGAAGGGACCCCATCTAGATACTGAGGTCCAGAGAAGTGAAGTGACCTGTCCCAAGCCACTCAGCTGGTTAGGATCAAAACATGAGCCTAAGAGTCTGGACACTTCCTCCATCTCCCTTTGCCACTGGGGCTCCCTGCAGCACTCCTGTAATTTCATTTAATTCAACAAATATCCCAGATAGAATCTGCCCTCAATTAAGATGAGGAAGTACCATGTGCCCACGGCTCTGAGGCACACCTCTGGCTGATGCAGTTGTCATGACTGAGACAGGAGACCCTGGGGTGGGAGGGACCAGGACGCAAGGATCAGAGTTTGGGGGTGGAGGCCTGAAGTGCATCCCGGGTGGGCCTACAGAGAAGGGCCAGGAAGGCGAGCCTGAGGGTGTGAACAGGAGGCTGAAAGTTGAGCTGGACAGGAGGGCAGGACAGGGGACAAAGGGCTGTGAATCACTCTGCAGAGCACTAACAGGGTCTCCGAGGCTGGCGTCTAGAACGCAGCAGCCTCCTCCTGAGATAGGGTGAGGAAGGGGACCTAAGGGACCACTGGCATCTGGATCCAGCTTCTCTGGGTCCATGTGGGGTGGAAACAGCTCACCTGCCCCTGACGGAGGATGTTTCTGAGCAGCGGCAGGTGCTCTGGGGTGAGGTCCCGCAGCGATCTAACACCCCGGCGATGGCAGATGGCGATTAAATACAGGTCGTCGAGCTGCACAGAAATCAAGGGGAAATCAGGCTCAGCGGGCAGCAGAGCCAGGGAGGCTGCCAACCCTGGAGTCACGAAAGCCAGAAAGCCCCTGCCTGAGGCCTGCAGGACCCCCAGAGCCAGCCTGAAACCCATAGCAGGACACATCTCCGGACAGGGTTCTGTGAATTCTTCCTGCTAAAGGGCGTCATCTGTGTACTCACCCCACAGAGCTGATGGGGGGGGGGGGGGGCGGCAAAAGAGCCAAAGGCAGCATCACCCCCCCCCCAAGGGTTTACAGTCTAATCATAGATACGTAAGTGACACATATGACACACATGAGGACATGATGTGACCACAGCATAGGACGAGGGAAAGACTAGCTAGGTGGGCACCCCAGGAAGGCCTCCCAGAGGAGAAGGCAGAGGATCTGGGTCTGGAAAAAAGAAGCAGAGTTTGAAGAAAGGACATTCAGGAAGTGGGACCAGTGAGGGCAGAGCCAGGTGGGAAGAAAGCAGAGTAGACATGGGAGAGTGAGCGACTCGATCTACCGAAGTCAAAGTCACATGAAGGGGCCTGGGGAGATGGGAAGGACGAAAGGGAGGCCCAGGCCAGCTCAGCAAGGATCACACCAGAGTGACTGGCATGTTTCTCTTTTCCCCTTTCTCAACAAGTTCATGGACAGCCCTTCCTGCTGTCCTTCCTGAAGAGGGCCTGGCTGAGAGTCTGGAGGTCACAACAGAGCAAAGAACCAAAGTCAATAAGATGTTGTGCCAGAGAGCAAATATGTTCTTCCTCTCACCAGCAACCCTGGCCTTGCCCGGCCATCACATGTGCCTGGCAGGTCCAACTCCAGGGATCCCAGTGGCAAGGCACAGGGGACCAGTGCCCAGCCCTGCAGTCTGAGCTCCTGGCCTCCTTGTGGAGATAATTTGGATACCATGAGTCACCCAACCAAACTGCAGGCTCCCACGTGGGACTTGAGAAAGAGATCTTCCATAAGACTGATGTTCAATGGTGCCATCGTCTCTTCGTGCCATAAGCATCAATCCCACCAGGGCTCTAGGAATCTGGATACTCTGTCCCAGGCCAGCTACAGATGACCCAGGAGGAAGGCTCCAGCACATGGCTGAGCTGAGCCTACCAAGACTGTTTCACCCACTGGCCCCTCTGGACTCTCCCTTCTCATGTCCTATGCCTGGGACCTTTACCCTCTCAGCAGCCAGAGTCCAAGAAGAACCTTGAACTTTAGGGCATAGACAGGGTGAATGTGCAAGTGGGTACATTTTTGGCTATTTTATATGTCACTGACAAGGGACTCCCAAATAACAGCAGCATTTATTTTAGATGGTGTCTACTGACAAATCCCAAGGATGACATTAAACCACAACTCTCAGCTCCACTGGCATGAAACGAGGTGTGGAGCCTGGGGCTGGGTGCCACAGGGAAAATGATCCATTCTTTGACATCAGACATGACCCAGGATTTTCTGCAGGCAGCCAAATAGGCTCCTGGCCCAGAGAAATAATCTGAAAAAAGCTAGACGAGGGAAAAGTGAGGGTATCAGACGGGCACCCCAGAGGCAGCCCTGCAGTCATGCTGGGGAGACAGACACCATCAGTCTCTTTTATTTTAAGCATTCTTTTAATGTTTGTTTTTTTTTTTTTTAATTTTCAGATTAATGTAGGAGTACACGTAATTAGATTATATCGTTTGTGTTGTAATTAGGGTGCAAGTTGTAGTTGAGTCCTTCACCCAGAAGGTGTGCCACATACCCCACATTGTGCCCTATAAGTAGGAATTACTTTTTTTTTTTGTGACAGAGTCTCACTCTGTCACTCTGGGTAGAATATGGTGTCATCACAGCTGACAGCAACCTCAAACTCATGGGCTCGAGCGATCTTCCTGCCTCAGCCTCTTGAGTAGTTGAGACTACAGGCGCCCACCACAACGCCCAGATGGCTTTTTTTTTTTTTTTTTTTTTTGGGGGGGGGGGGTGTTTCCTATTTTCAGTAGAGATAGGGTCTTGCTCTTGCTCAGGTTGGTCTGGAACTCCTGAGCTCAGGTGATCAGTCCGCCTTCACCTTCCAGGGTACTGGGATTATAGGAGTGAGCCCCTGCACCCGGCCTGGGAACCAGTCTTTTTTTAATAAGGAATACAGTAAAATCTAAGTGATAGTTTCCTGGCAAGAAGTGAGACAGGGAATGGCTGGAGTGCTGGACAGCCAGCTCTCAATCTCGGGCGTGGTCTGAAGGAAGAATTCCCCAATCTGACAACTTTAGACCAAAGAACTTAAGCCACGGGAACTGAAACACAGGTGTCTGTACATACACGCACGCCTGGAGTATGGGCTGACAGACACAATATGCAAAGATCTCCTCGAAAGGAGGGCAAGGGAACAACGACCAGAGTGTTTTCTAGGGAAGGGAGACAGAGGGACAAAGAGGGGACAGACTCCACCGCATGGCCTCTGTCCTCTGTGCATTTTTGCCATGTGGGTGAATAAACTAAACCTACAAAAAAAGAAAAAAGGCCACCCAGGTGCTCTCAGACAATTGAGGAGACATGCTATAACTCCCAGGTATCGTGTCCAGCAAATAGGAACTTGGTAAACATTTGCTGACTAGACAGAGGGAGTGTCTTTAATTCAGGGCTGTCAGTCTGGGGACAGCAGCTCCCAAGACTCAAGGTGGCTAGGAAAGCACCTCAAAGCCAGCGTCAGCTGCCGTCCACAGCCCTGGAGGCGAGTCGCTGCAGCTGGGGGCTGGGAGCCCAATGCAGCTCCTGAGCTCCTCCTGACTTATTGAGGACTGAGGGGCAGCTCCAGGGCGGGTGGAGCAGAGCCTGCTAGCACTGGGTCAGAAGGAAGGCGTGTTTCTGTTTTCAGTGCTGTGGGCTCAAATGCACGCAGGGCTCTGGAGTAGAGATGGACAAGGCCATCTGGTTTGCCCCTCCCTGGTCTTCAGACTGCTCTTCAGCCTTCAGGAGTCTTGCAAAGCAGGTGTTTCTCCCGCCCCTAGCCCAGCCCCAGGGGATTCTCAGTGATGGAGGCCCCATTACCCAGGGCCCAGATCTCTGCCTCAGTTTCATCTCAGCTCTGCAGGCATAGGCTGCCTGAAGGGACAAAGGTGAGTCTGCAGAGCCACTACTCTGTCCTCACTCTGGGGCCTTGTCCCAGCTCCCTCTAGAGCCAGTCCTCCCTCACAGGCTGAAAACGGCACAGACAGGGTAAGCTGCAGGGAAGGGGAGAGTGGGCACAGTGCTCTCTTAGCCCCTCACTGTGGCACCCCACACGTGGGGAGCCATCTTCTTTAAGCTTAACTTGGCTCTAAGAAATCATCACTTGATGCTGGAACTTCTGGAAACTCCTGTCAATTTCCTACCAGCCCTTGGGCCACATTCAGGAATTGCCATAGGCCTCTTGTCCAGAGACAGGTGATGCTCACTTCTGTGACTCTGGCAAAACTCCATCCCTTTACCCCGGCTGCAAGCCCCCAATCCTCCCTTTTTAGGCAGTGGAGGAGTGGTGTGGCATTTCTAAAATTGCCAGATCAAAGGTCAGACCACAACTGAGAAAGCAAGAGGTGAATGTCCACAGAGATGTGGTCATGGTTTCCATGTGAGTCTCATGACCACGTGAGGGGCACCAAAACCAGATGCGGCCACCTAGACTAGAACAGCCAGAGTGAAAGTGGAGCACAGGACGTTTACCTAGTCCTAACACTCCCATGTCTGCCCGCCTCTGCCTTATCCTGGCCCTTCTCCTATTGCAGGGTGTGGTATGAATGGCACACTCTGTAATACAGAAGCTCTGCTTGGTTCTGATCCTGCAGAGTATAAGTTTCTACGCTATCAGGGTGTAACAGAGGCAAGGGTCAATTCTAACTTTGGTGGTATGCTGGCCTGAAAAAGAGGAAGGTGGAGAGGGGAGCAGCTATGGAGGACTGGAGAGAGGTACCTGGGAGTATCAGAGGCCTAGTCCTTGAATGGTCAAAAGGAGGAGCACTTGGGGGCCAGGGAATGGGGAGCCATGGGGTCCGACGGGAAGCCTGGCCATTTGGAAACCTGCTGTGCTGCTGAGGAGTGCAGGGGACTCCTTGGGCTGTTTGCCATGGCTCCTGCCTGCCAGTGCCTCAGAGCAGGCCTGGCGGACCTATTGGTATCTAGGGGACAGAGAGAATGTAAACCCATGAATGGGAGAATGTAAGCCCATCTGAGGGCTCCAGGTGCTGCAGAGGCAAAGGAGGCAGCCCAAGCCACATGGCTGGGTTAGGAGTGGCCCGATGGTCATAGACACAGACACTGCCCTCTTCACCTCGTGGATAGGTAGAGATGACTCAGTAAAGCAAAAGCACCTGCACAGGACAGGTGTGCGTGCTGTCACTATAGAAGCTCAGCACTCCCTGGTGGTTGGTTACAATCTGCTCAGGGAGAGGCCAATACCGCAAAGAAGGGCATTCAAAGGGCCCACACCTCAGAGCCGGCGGTCATGGGCTGGGGCCCTGCAGTGACTCTGTACCTGCTGCTGGTTCCACTTGAGGTCGGGGATGAGGACAAAGCCGTCAGAGGGATCTGGGTTCTCAAAAACAATCCGGTCTGCTTCAGCCTTCTTCTCGAGAATGTTATACACCCACTGAAAGGAAGAGAGGTGATTCACAAACCCACTCGCTACCCCTTGGGGGGGGCTCCCAAACCAGACTGGGTAAGCTTCCTGGTCTCTCCAGGAAGGGTGACTGAGCCAAAAATGGCCACTAAGCTTAGGGGATCTACACTCAGGCTCTTCTGTCCCTAAGTATCTGCCCATAGGGGTCCAGAAGACACTCCCCTCTCCCACTGCAGCTGACACTCGGCCCCTCAGCCACACAAGGGGTTCTGAGGCTCAGACAGGGCCAGGATCCTTAGGCTCCTCCTGGGCAGCTAGGTGTATCTGCTTTCAAAGGCCAGCTCCACCTCTGCCCTTACAGCTGTGAGTTCCTTCAATGCCCATGGGCCTCAGGAGAAGCTGGCTCCAGGGATCTTGTTTCACTATTTAGGACCATGAGCAAAGAAGGTGGGAGGCAGAGGGCATTGAGGCTTCCTTCGAGCCAGCTGCCCACCAGGGCAGCAAAGGCCTCTGTGTCCAGGAGGTACTGCATGTGGGTTTCCTGCCTGCCGAGACCTCAGCACTCTACCCACCAAGCGCCACTGCAGACACCAAGGACCACCACGGACAGCAGACTCAGGCCCCGAGTGACAAAGCAGAATTGAAAGCCACATGGAGACAGTGTGCTCGAGCCCCACAATGGGCTGGGGCAGGACAAGAGCAACAGAGAGAACAGCATGGGAAGAAACAAAGTGAGGCTGGGGACGAGGGTGTGCAGTGTCCTTATTCTTGCCCAGCACTGCTCTGATGCCACAGCAACCCTGCGAGAGGGCTGCCACCCTTGCCCCCACTTGGCAGGTGGGGAGAAAGCAGGCACCAGGAAGTTCACACCCACATGCCCAGCTCTGACCACGAACTTGGCTTCCGGGATGGGACGCACCCCAGGCCTCCGCTAGAGGGGCAGGAACCCGCATCAGCAGGGAGTCTCCAGGCCCAAAGCCCGGAGGAGAACCAGGTCACACAGTGCACGTGACCAGTGGGGGCTGTGTGACACAGAGTGCACTGTCTGAAAGAAGCTCAGTGATGCTGGCTGCGTTCTGGGACATGCGCCCTTGTGACATGCTTTTCCTGGCCTTGCCTCCTGGGGTCTTAGCTCTCTGCAACTACCCCTGGTGGTTACCTGTGTGGAGAGGGGTAGCGGCCATCCCAGCACCACTCTGCTGGAATTAACTGCAGGCACATGATGTGTGGCACCTCTGAATCTCTACTACACCCTAGGAGAGAGGGACTGTTAGTCCCACTGTCCAGTCAGTCAAGCCAGGTCTCAGAAGTTAAGGACAATATCACACTGCCTCTGGAAAGCAGCCGCAGGAGCCCAACACTAGACCCATGCTGAAGCCTGAGTGAATGACTCAGAGACAGGCACTTCTAACTGGACGGCACGAGGCTGCAGACCCAGACCCCCTACTGACAACACTGCTAGCTAAAAACACAGATGCTGGAGCCAGTTTGCCTCTGAGTCCTGTCTTCAAAAGGGCTGCTATGAAGATTAAATGATGCACATAAAATGGCAAGAGCATTAGTGGCACCTATCAAGAGCTCGATAAAACTATCTTCCACATAAACCCACTCCGGTGTCCACACCCACTGTGCTGGTACATGAGTGACTCTGCCCATACTCTTCACCCATGCGCGGCCCTATCTCTCCACACCAACCCGCCAGCCCAGGGATACCACCTCTGACACTGCTGCTGAACCCTTCCTCACTGGCCCTGCTTTGGTTCAGACCCACACTGGTTCTTACACTAACCCTGCCCCAACTCATTCTGTAAGTCTGACCATCCCACCCACGTACTTAAAACTTTCAGGGGGGCCTCACTGCCTTTGGCAATTGTTCTCAGATCTAATGGCTGTTAGAAATACTGGAGAGGTTGTATTTTTTTTTTCTTCCAGAGACAAGGTCTTATACTTTCACCCAGGCTGGAGCATAGTGGTACAATCATAGCTCACTGCAGCCTCAGACTCCTGGGCTCAAGCCATCTTCCTGCCTCAGCCTCCCACGTGGCTGAGATAACAGGTGCACAACACCATGCTCAGCTAATTTTTAAACAATTTTTGTAAAGACACAGGGTCTCAGTATGTTGGACCAAACTCCTGGCCTCAAATGATCCTTCCACTTCGGCCTCCCAAAGTTCTGGGATTATAGGTGTGAGCCACTGCACCCAGCCCAGAGGGACTTTGGTTTTTTTAAATGTACATTTCCCAGCCCCACTCCCTAGAAGGATCAGCTTCAACAGATATGGAAGAGGACCCCAGGCAGTCCTAATGATAGGAAGGTTCAGGAACTCCTGGCCCCCTGGACAAGGACCCCATGCACCCCTCCCGGCGCCTGCCTGCCTTCTCAGCACCACCTCTGACCCTCCAGCACTCTGAGTCTCAGTCACCAAACTCCTACAGACCCCCGTCCGCTTTCAGGTGGGCGCAGCCCTATGTCCCTCTGCACTTGCTCCTCCCTCTGCCTCAAACACCTGCTGAACATCTGTCTTCCCCTAACCTCAACGGGAAGGACCTCTCACTGTGAAGTCCCCACCATCTGAGCCAGTCAGCATCCACTCACTGCAGCTTGATAAACCACCGAGTGCTTATCCCACCCTCACAAGGCTGGGGGCACACAGATAATCAGTAAATGCAGAGACTCAGTCATGCCGAGTGCGGTACACCGCTAGACAGCCAAGAAAGAACAAGTGAGTGCTCGAGTCAGTCAGGAGCTGGATGAGGAGTAGAGTTTTGTGGCATTCTTACACATGGAACTGTGTAACGGGGCATGAGAAAGCACACCATGAGTCACATCAACCATACCAGGGCTTCCTCTCTTCACTTCCAGACACAGTCAACCAGCACAATAGAACTTGAGTTCCAAGAGCATAGCAGAAGCTGTCTGGGAAGATTGAGACAGTTCCTTTCCACTTGGAAGACATAACAAGTGCTAGGACTTTAAAAAAAAAACAAGCCAGCATGCACAGAGGCAGCCTATGGAACCGACCAGGGGAAGGGGGCTGCCTGCACACAGGCCTCCCAGGAAGTGCCCTCCCATGGGCCCCCAACCTCCCTTCCTCACTTGTCCCCGGTGCAGGTCCACCTACTGCACCGCACACCCAGCACTCCTCCCTCCTGGGCCAGGGAGGAGTGGCGGTGACCTTTCCAAACAAAAGACTCTTTATCATGTGACCTGAATTTCTCAGGGGGAGCAAGTGAGAGATGCTCAAAGTGAACAAGAGCGGGTGATACAAAGAAGGGCCCAGTGAGAGTCTGTGAGCGGGCAAGGAGACGGGTATCAATAAGCATCAGTCATATTAACTGTGAGTATTCACACGAGGCCAACTCCAGGCCAACGCTCTGGCTGGTGCTGGGCCTAGGCCCAAGCAGGAGTCAGGAGCTCTGAGCTAAACAGCCTGGCACCTAGCCCTGTCAGAAGCCTCTGCCAACTTGTGAATGGAAGCCCTGCACTGATACCAGGGACAAGGCCTGCTTCTGTGGAATGAATGGAGGGGGGGTGAGCTTCCCATACAGAACACAGGTCCTCTCCCCCATACACGCCTCCCAGACCACACAGCCCCTCGTCTACCTGTGCCCCAGCTGACTGTGTGCGTGATGTGGGCTCTACAAGACAGGGACTCTGCCCACTACACTCTCTGCTGCGCCCCCACTGCGCAACACAGCACCCAACCTCTGCTCAGACCCCAACAGATGCTTGTGGGAAGAGACACTGGCCACAGAAGCATCTGAGACACGTGGCCAGTCACCTGAATGCTGAGGCTCTGGGACTCCAGGTGGGGTAAGGTGATGTTCTCGTAGTCCTCTCCTGTCTCTCGGACCAGGCGGAGGTCCTGGCGCAAGTACTTCTGCAGGTGTTTCTCTGTGGCCGGGAAAACCACGGTTGCCTTTACATCTGCAATGACACGGCATGCCTGTGACCAGGGGGCAACACACACTATCCTCCCACAGTCACCATGGTAAGGAGAAGATCCCTGCCTGGCTTTGATTCCCTCAGGGAGCCGAAGGCCAAGAGGTTCTATGCACCCGTGATCCACTCCCATGAGGTGTCTCCTGCCATCTACTCATGAGCTGAGCCACACTCAGAAGCTGTTAAGTACAGGTGTTCACCAGCGGGGCCCTGGCCCTTCATCACATGGTCCCGACCCTCCCCTGTCCACCTTTCAGTCTCCGAGTCTTCTCACATGCCAAATTTCTAGATATGTAACTTTCTGGACCCAAAACTACAAATGTGGTTTAAAGCCCAGTAGCCTCTTAATGAGGGGCAGCATAATACAGCACAGAGGCTCAAAACATGGGCCCTGCAGCCGGGCTCCTGAGTCCAAGTCCTGGCTCTGCCTGCCCCTGACTCTGAGTGGGAACTTGACCCACAAACCTCCCATGCCTTCCTTTCACACATCTGTCTAATGCAGTGGTTCTCAACCTGTGGGTCGCGACCCCTTTGTAATCCTGAAAATACATCCCGCATATCCGATATTTACATTACAATTCACAGCAAAATTATAGTTATGAAGTAGCAACAAAAATAATTTTATGATTGGGGGTCACCACAACATGAGGAACTGTATTAAAGGGTCATAGCATTAGGAAGGTTGAGAACCACTGGTCTAACAGATAAGCAATAACTCCTATATCACAAGGCCTGGAGGATTAGCAGGTTAATCACCCGTGACGCACTCAGAACAACACTGGCACAGAGCCACCCTGCTTAAGTGCTGGTTACTTTTGTCCAGGGTCTATCAGCCTCAGCACCGTCGACATCTTGGCCTGGACATTCACTGCTGTAGAGCTGTCTTGCTGTAGGCTGTCCTGCTGTAGACCTGTCCTTAGCAGCACCCCTGGCCACTGCCTGGATACCAATAGTGCCCTTGCCTCAGTTGTGACACCCAAAAATGTTTCCAGACAGTGCCAAATGTCCCCAGGGGGGCAGAGTTGTTCCCAGCTGAGAACCACAGTTTAATAAGAAGGACATCTTGTAGTTTTCTGGGATAGACTCAGGGCCAGCGCCCTGGTCCAACCCCACCTGGTTTTGGTTAAGTGCTTTCCCTTACTTTTAGTGACATCTGGTACAACTGTTATCACTCTAACATTTGTACGTAGTACTCCAACACAGACCTCAGGGGCAGGAAAAGAAAATGATATTTCAAAATCCATTGGAATACTTCTCAGGAGACCCAGGGTCCCCCTGACTCCTCACTCAAGATTCAGACATCCTCTCCCAGGGAAACCGGAGTGAGAGCAGAAGCCCAACACTTCCACTGTAACACACGCACCCACATACTTCAAGACCAGCTAAGAACCACCAGCTGCATTTAGGAGGTTTTAATCCCCTTTTCACAGGTAAGTAACAAGCGCTGCCAGGATTCAAGGACTGATCCAGCAAGACCTGTGAGGTGTAGCCAAGGTAAGACTGGAACCAAGGCCTCTTCTCCCAGACTGGGGCTCTGGCATACCACAGCCAGCCCTCGAGTCCCCTCTCTTCTTGCAAAGCCCAGTGGGGTATAGAAAACCGAAAGCTCAAGTGCCTGGCTCAGGTGAGCATCAGAGGTCCCCATCCCCCAGCCCTGGGAGGCAGTGCAGCACAGTGGGGAGACACAGACCTGGCCCTAAGCTGGCCACACGACTCACTGCACTGGCTTGTCCCCTTGGGCACATGTCTTCTTTCTCTTTTTGAAACAGGGTTTTGCTCTGTCACCAGGCTGGAGTGCAGGGACACTATCACAGCTCACTGCAGCCTCCAACTCCTGGACTGAAGTGATTCTCCCACCTCAGCCTCCCCCTGTGCTAGGAGCCTTAACCTCTCCGAGTCTCACTGTCCTCACCTGTTAGAGGGCGGTGATTTAATCTGCCTCATGACAAAAGTTGCTGTTAGCATTAAACAAAACACATTATCTGGATGACTGGAGGTGCTAAATCAATGTCACCCCCATCCTGGAGTTCCCTGAATCTGACCCTGGAAGGGAGGCACAGACGTCACCTTATATCCCTCTGCACAGCAGGCAAAACGATCTCAAATTGATGGAATGTTGCTCCCTTGGCCCTTGCAGTGGGTCTGAGGAGAACCCCGTGGTATATGTGGTGTAGCTGGTGGACCAGGAAGGACCTGGGAGTCAATCAGCCTGGTGCGAGCCCCAGCTCCGCACTTCGTAGCTGTGTGACCTTGAAGCGACCCTCTCCATTGCTTTAGTCACCTCACCTGTAGACCCTGGGATGATAATAACAGCATGTATTTTAGCAGGGCTAGTATGAGAATCAAACGAGTTGATGGAAAGATTTGGAATGTGTCTCACACACAGAAAAGGGCTCCACAAAGGCTAGCCCTTCCGCTTTTCAGTATTACCTGAGCTGCCCAGGCTAGGCAGCGGCAGTGGGGAGGAAGTCACGGAGGGAGTGGGGTGGGACAGGCTCGGCACCCAGCCCTTCCAGATCAGAAAGCCCCCAGGCCTGTGCACCTGCCCCATCTGTCCAGATCTCCAGGACTGCCCCAGCCTTTGAGCAAGAAGGCAGCCCGCTGTCTCCCCCACCCCTCCAACCCCCAACCTGCCCTGTTCAGTAGGTAGAATACTCAAAGGCTTCATTTTCCAACTGGCTCACTTCCTGCCATCCTTCCTCTCTTAAGACACTCCTGCCTGAACAAGGGAACTCACTGTGGCACTCATCCCACTCCCTGCTCCAGAAGCCCCAGCCAGGCCCAGGCTGGCCCTTGCCTGTCAGGGTGGGACTGCCCACCACATACTGCCTATACTTTTACCAGCTCCCCACTGCAGTCTGCAAGGCCCTCAGTCACCTTGTCCTAGCCCTCTCTCCTATACCACCGTCCCCTCTGCCTCTGCCACACCAGCTGCTCTATCGCTGGCAGATGCTCCTAGCCCAAAGCCCATGCTGGTCCTCGCCCCACTGGGGTCTGCTCTGAGGCCTGGGATACAGCAGTCCTTACTCTTGGCCTCCACTTCTTCTGCCACTTGCTTTGCTTCACTTTTCACTGACTAACTCCTGTTAGAATGTAACCTCCAAGCAGACAAGGATGTGGTCTAGGTTTTGTGTTTTTATTTTCTAATCATTTTTCTCTCCCGCACCAGGAATAGTGTCTGGCCTACAGTCAGCACTCAACAAATTCTTACTGAACAAAGAAATAAATTAGTGATTTTCAACTGGTGTGCTGTGAAAATTTTTAAAGAACATTAATTAAGGGTGGCGCCTGTGGCTCAGTGAGTAGGGTGCCGGCACCATATACTGAGTGTGGCGGGTTCAAACCTGGCCCTGGCCAAACTGCAACAAAAAATAGCTGGGTGTTGTGGCCGGCACCTGTAGTCCCAGCTACTTGGGAGGCTGAGGCAAGAGAATCGCCTAAGCCCAAGAGCTGGAGGTTGCTGTGAGCTCTGATGCCACAGCACTCTACCAAGGGCAACAAACTAAAAAAAAAAAAAAAAAAAATTAATTAAACTATTTTTAGGCTCGGTGCCTGTAGCTCAAGCAGCTAAGGCTCCAGCCACATACACCAGAGTTGGCGGGTTCAAATCCAGCCCAGGCCTGACAAACAATAATGACAACTACAACCAATAAAAAAAAAAAAAAATAGCTGGGTATTGTGACAGGCACCTGTAGTCCCAGCTACTTGGGAGGCTGAGGCAAGAGAGTCACTTAACCCCAGGAGTTTGAGGTTGCTGTGAGCTGTGATGTCACAGCACTCTACCTAGGACGACAACGTGAGGTTCTGTATCAAAAAAAAAAAAATAATAATAATTAAATTATTTTCAAAAGAAGTTCAAAGCACAGTTAAGTATATTCTTTTTTTACTCTTTTTTTTTTTTTTTATCAATATAATGTAGGTATGCCACGGAAGTTTAACTTTTCTGAGACAGAAAAGGCTGAAAGACACTGAAATAAATAAATCTGACCTTTCTAGACTTCAAACCCAGGGAGAGTATTTTTGTCCCAAATAGAATAAAACCAGTATATTTCCTTAAACCTAAATTTCACATTGGCAGCCAAAAAATGAACTTTGGTTCATTTTTGGCTAAACACCAATGAAGACGTTCACCTGCAGCTGAACTTTAGGAGGAGTTTCACCAGGAGTCCATAAACAACTGGACTGTCAGGTAAATATGCTGGGGAACAGGATACACATGCACAGTCCCCAAGATACCTCCCCACAAATTAGTTATTAACTAAAAAGGGAAAACAAGTAGCTTCTCAGCAGCAAAAGGCTACCACCTCTGTCCCGCAACAGGCTTAAAATCACTGCCAATGGGCACGCTGACATCACATGCCCCCTGACGGGATGGTGTGCTCTGGCCAAAATTTCCTAACCGGGACATAATCACAAGGAAGTTATTCGCAAACTGAAATCTAGGGGCATTTGACAAAAACTTCAGAAATGTCAAACCTAGGAAAGACAAAGGCTAAGGAACTGCTCCAGATTAGAAGACGCTAAAGAAATGGGACTAAGAGATGGGACTGGTCCTGGGTTGAGTGGGGAGACCTGCTCCAGAGACGGCTTTGAAACCACCAACACAGCTTAATAATGGACTCTACACCACGAGTCTTATGAAATGTGAAACTACCTGAAATTGATCATTTTCCCTTTTTATACCCATTATTATTATTAGTAGTAGTATATGTTTATGTAGAAGAGAAAAAGCAAATGTGGGAAAATATTATCACTGGTAAAGGCTTTTATAAGGGAGTTCTTTGTACTAGTCTTTACAATTTTTCTGTAGAATTGAAATGTTTTTCCAAAACAAAGTTTCTAAACAAGTGTTCATACCTTTGGAACCCCAGCACTGACTGCTAAGCCAGTACACACATTAACTCACTCACTCCTCATGACCCACACGGGGTGGGCATTGTTATGGTCCCATTTTACACAAGAGGAAACTGAGGCACAGTGCCTGGAGTAGTCCCTGAGGTGCCACAGCATTGTACTCAACTCCCTGTTGCTCCATGGCAGTCCCATCCCTGGTCACTGCAGGTCAACAGACGAGGCCTAACAGCCCACCTGGGCTGGCTGCCAAGTGCTGCCCAGGAAGTTGATAAGGGCACCACATACTCAAGACAAGCAGTGCCTAGCAGCTCTTCTGCCCAAAACCTTTCCCTGTGGCTACAGAAGCATCGGGGACACTCCTCAGCCCTGCCCTCCTGCCAGCATTCTTAAAAGGCCAGTTCAGGACAATCTTAAACACTTCAAGGGCCCATCCCTGGAAAAGGTTCACAATGCATTAAGACGACTTCCCCAACACTCCTTACAAACGCCCCCTGCCTGCTATGCTTTTTAAAATTATGCATTTTTAATTCTACTCATATTGGCACATAGGTTTATTAAAGACTCAAAGGAAGCTTATTCTAAAACTTCTTTTCCTGTCCTCCTTGGTCCCACTTCCAGCTCATGAGCACCCCTTTCAACTCTTCTGGGCATTTCTTTGCTTAGTACTTCCATACTTCTAAATTACATTTTTATATCTTGCTTCGCCTTGACATTTCAGTTTTACCATTACTTATTGTCCACTTACTATGGAAAACAAGGATTGGCCTCTTTCGCTAGCCCTCTACCAGGTGCACAGATGCACACACACGCGCACAGATGCCTCCCAAACCCCAACCTCACAGCGCACTCACATCACAATTAGGGTGAGTCAGTACTCAACACTGATGTTACTATGATTATTTAAATGCTGTTCACTGCTGAATGGTATACTGTGATAATATTTTCTTCTCTGCCAATTTTGGTGTGTGGAATTAGTGATCACTTTTTTACTCACTTTTCTATAAACTTGTCATGAGCTCAGAACTTCTGCCTTCCCACCCCTGAGAGCTGTGCTAGGACCACCAGTGACTACAAGGGTTCCCCTTCCCTCTCTCTTGGGCTGGGTACCCTGTTTCCTGAGACCATGGTCTTCCTCTTTCCTTGTTTTGCTACAGTACTGATTCCCAAACTTCAGTCTGGCATTTTTAGTAAAACTTAATTCTTAGAATTTTCATTAGGAAAACCATGCAAACATTTTCAAATCTCCAAAATAATTTATCAAGTAGATCAACACAAACATATTCAAAGTTTCATCACACATAAAACAGAATTTTGCCTATAGCCAATAATTATTATTTGTACACAATTACTATTCATCAGTTAAAAATAAATTAAAACATTTACACTAAAACCTTTGCAATTTGCTATATGAATGTGACTAATGTCTGAAGAATGCAACTTTAAAACATTTACCCTTGCTTGGGCAAAGAATTATTTGCATCACGTGTATGTTTTATTTATCACTCAAGTATACAAGCTTCAAAAAGCATACGCATCAGCTTGCATATATAACATTAAAATGGAAATAAATGCAATGCTTTTAAAGCTGAACTTTTTTTCAGCCAAGGTAAAAGAAAGGTATTTTGAAAAGTTTCAGAGATAAAATGATTAAAAAGACTATTGTAACTATTGGCAACAGTAGAGAATTATCAAATTTGTAAATTGTGAATCTCAGTATTTCTGAATGACATATACAAAGCTGTACCTTTTTTTTACGGATTAGTATGAAGGTACATACGATTGGGTTACATTATTTACATGTGTGAGGTAAAGTCCAAAGTCCGAGCTGCAGTTGAGTCCTTCACCTGGGAAGTGAGCCACACACCCCCCACACACTGTGCCTGATAGGTAGGAACCTGCCAAGCCCCCTCCTCCTCCCTCTTTTCGCATTTAATTGTGTTTTTTCTCTCAAGTGGCCTGTAGTTGTTGATCTGCTAGTTTCAGATTAGGACAGAGCACATGAAATGCTTGCTTTTCCATTCTTTTTTTTTGTTTCTTTGTTTTTTGCAGCTTTTGGTCGGAGCTGGGTTTGAACCCGCCACCTCCAGCATATGGGGCTGGCGCCTTACCACTTTGAGTCACAGGCGCCTCCCAGCTTTTCCATTCTTGAGATACTTTGCTTAGGAGAATGTTCTCCAGATCCATCCAGGTAAATTAAAAAAATGTGACACTTCCATCCTTTTGTAGGGCTGAATAGTATTCCATAGTATACATATGCCACAGTTTATTACACTCATGGGTTGGGGGGCACATGGGCTGTTTCCACATCTTTGCAATTGTGAATTAAGCTACTACAAATGTTTGAGTGAAAATGTCCTTATGGTAAAATCATTTTTTTTTTCTTCTGGATAGACACCTAGTAATGGAATTGCAGGATCACATGGAAGGTCTACTTTAGCTCTTTGAAGATTCTCCATACTTCTTTCCAAAAAGACTGTACTAGTTTGCAATCCCACCAATAATACATAAGCGTTCCCTTTTCTCTGCACCCATGTCAGCATCTGCAGCTTTGGGACCTTGAGATGTGGGCTGTTCTCACTTGGAGTTCGGTGATATCTCAAAGTAGTTTTGATTTGCATTTCTCTGATGATTAGAGACAATGAGCATTGTTTCATGGGTTTGTCAGCCAGTCCTCTGTCTTCCTGGGAAAAGATTCTGTTCACGTAGCTTGCCCATTAGCTGATGGGATTGTTCATTCTTTCCTTGAGGATTTGCTTCAGGTCTGGTCACTAGCCTTTCGTCTAATTTGTAACCTGTGAATAGCTTCTCCCGTCCTGAAGGTCGTCTATTTGCTTTGTTGATTATGTCCTTAGCTGGGCAGAAGCTTTTATGATTGATCAGGTCCCGTTTATTTATTTATTTATTTATTTATTTATTTTTGTTGCTGCAGTTGCCAATAGGGTCGTCTTCATGAATTCTTTCCCAAAGCTGATATCGTTAAGCATTTTTCCCCACACTTTCCTCTAGGGTTTTTATTGTTTCATGTCTTAGATTTAAGGTTTTTATACATCGTGAGTTAACTTTTTTAAGTGGCAAGAGGTGTAAGTCCAGTTTCAGTCTTTTACATGTGTATAACCAGTTCTCCCAACACCATTTATTACACAGGACTCCTTCCCCAGGCAGCTGCTCTCCTTTCTACACACATGTACAAACAAGACTGCCCCCACTGCTGACGGCTTCCACAGGATGAGGTCATTTCCACGGTGTGGTCTGTGGCTTCTGCTTTCTCTTCGTTATGATGAGCCAGTTTAACTTATTTGCCCCAGATGTGCAGGCCCCAAGAGCAGAGAGAAGGAACAGCAAAGCCGCATCCACGTGTGAAGCTGCCTTTCACTGCTCCTGTAAGAGTTGACCAGGTAGGGTCAGGGAGGTGGCCGGAAAGGCCTGCGAGGGGCCGCAGCCCATGGGAGGGTCTTGTGGATCTGCACTTTCTTCCCTCCTCTGTGGGATGTCCCCTGGCTGGACGGCACTCTGTAACTGGGAAACCAGGCGTGGGCATAGGGGAGGCTCACTGCTACAAACCTTAAGTCTTCCCCTGGCCACAGGCCAGGCAGGGCAGAGCATTCATCATCCCACAGGGGATGCTGGACATGCTCAGGAGACCCAAAGACGTCCACATCCCGGATAAACAAGGCTGAAGGCTGAGCTTTGACCACTCTACAACAAGTCTCTAACCACCAATTATCTGTCTGTGAAAGCACAAAGCTGCTATTAGAGATGAAGGAGAGGCAGATGCTGACTTTAGCAAGACCTGGCTCTGACAGGCTTCTCGTACCAGGCCTCAGCAGTCTAGGAGAGAGGGGCGGGAGGGAGGTGGCAGGATCTGATGGCAACATCAGCATCTCCTGGCACCAAGCAAGTCTGGAACTCAAGGAGTGCAGCCCCAGGGTGGCCGGAGAAATCTTGGGTTGCAACATAGAGAGCGATCCTTTAGGACAGGAAATGCCACTGCAGTACGGCTGTGCCGCCGGCACTCTGCCTGGTTCTCCTTGAGCAGAAGGGGTGAGAGCGGATATGCAGTCAGATTAGGGAGCTGCTACATGACAGCTTTGGCCTTAGAGCTGTGAGCCCCCCCCCGCCCCCCATACCCCTGCACAGGAGGAAACTGTGCTGGGATTTAGTAGACCAGAACGCAAGAGCTGTTAGACTGTTACCCCAAAACACAGGCCTGCCTCAACTCACTGCCTGCAGGTCCCTCCTCTGAAAGTCGCAATGCAGTATCACGGCACAGTTATACTGCCTATGTGCGGGGAAAGAGGCAGGCAGAAGCACAGGGTAAGTCCCCTGCTGAGCGAATCCGGGCCTGATGAGAAGCATGGACCAGGGCCGAGGGGTGAAGTGGGACCATTTGAGACAGAGGAACAAAGAGAACACTGGTCCTGTGGTGGTGCCCACATCATCCACTCATTCTAAATTGTGAATGCAACAGCTTCTCCCAGCCTCGTGGAAGCCATGGGTCTACACAGAGAATGGAACGACAGGGCCTCTGCTCTCAGCTGGCTCAACAGAGAAGATGGGGCACAGGGAAGGCAGCACCCAAGGGCTCCTGTGCCAAGGTGGTGGGGGAGGGCCAGGGGACAATCAGACAGTGAGGAGAAGGTACAGAGTCGAGAATTTGATTCAGGTGGCAGGGCCCTTCCCACCCTGAAATCTTCCCATTTGCTGACAGCCCACTGTCCTCCAGAGAGGCCTTGGCTCACTGGCACTGGGTGCTGTGCAGGCACAAGGGGGGAGAAACCTGCCACCTTTAGGTGGCCTCAAATGATGACACCAAATGTGGATAGAGGTGCCTGTGGACTCCATCCCATTAACAACGCCCCACTGTCAAGCCTGCTCACCGCCTGCTCACTCTCTGGCTTCGTCCAAGGCTTTGTCTGCACCTTGGTCTCACCTGGACTACCCTCTTCCATTTCTCCTCCTCCTCCTCTCCCACCCAGAGGGCCTTGGGAGATCTCTCCTGATGAGAGCTGCTCCTCCTGCACCAGCCTGCTGGTGCCCCATGTGCCTGCTCTTACACTTTTTTTTTGAGACAGTGTCTCACTTTGTTGTCCTCAGTGGAGTGTCATGGCATCATAGCTCACAGCAACCTGACTCTTGGGCTCAAGAGATTCTCTTGCCTCAGCCTCCCTAGTAGCTGGGACTATAGGCGCCCACCACAACGCCCGGCTATTTTTTAGAGATGGGGTCTCGCTCCAGCTCAGGCTGGTCTCGAACTCATGAGTTTAGGCAATCTGCCTGCCTCGGCCTGCTGGGATTACAGGAGGGAGACACTACTCCTGGCCTCAGCTCTTATACTTCTAATTATCATTAAAACACAGATGGGAGTCCCACTGTGTTGCCCAGGTTGGAACACAATGGCTATTCAAAGGCTTGACCCTAGTATACTTCAGCCTTGAACTTCTGGGCTCAAGTGATCCTCCCACCTCAGCCTCCCAAGTAACCAGGACTACAGGTATCAGCTACTGTGCCTGGTGCCTGCTCTTAATTAGCATCTCACAGTGTGCCTTCCATTGGTAGGCAGGGATCAGAGTTGGGGTACACATGGCTTGGGGTTTTGCAGCACTGATGAACTGACAGGCTCCAACCGGGGCATTCTGGCTAGAAGGAAAGGGACCAATCCAGGTTAACCTACTGATTTGCTTTTTTTTTTTTTGAGACAAAGTCTCACTTTGTTGCCCTCGGTAGAGGGCCATGGTGTCACAGCTCACAGCAACCTCAAACTCTGGGGCTTATGCGATTTTCTTGCCTCAGCCTCCCAAGTAGCTGGGACTACAGGAGCCCGCTACAATACCCGGATATTTTTTGGTTGCAGTTATCATTGTTGTTTAGCAGGCCCAGGCCAGGTTCGAACCTGCCAGCCTGGGTGTATGGCCGGTGAACTACCCACTGAGCTATAGGCGCTGCCTGATTTGCTTTTTTGTTTTGTCTGTATGATGAGTCATAGTTAACATCCTAAAAAGTCTACCCAAGAAACACATGAATATGTTCTCAAATAATTCAAAAGTCTAAAGTCTAAAGTGTAAAAGCCAACCCTTGGGTTGGCACCTGTGAGCTGTGATGCCACAGCACTCTACCCAGGGTGACAACTTGAGGGTCTGTCTAAAAAAAAAAAAAATTAAATTAGATTTTTAAAAAGCCAACCCTTTTTTCTGGTAACAGTTCCATATTCTCTGTCCCTATTTCTGTTAACAAGTTAACATTAATACGAATATGTGCCTATAAAGGGCTTTTTTTTAGCACACTGGGCTGACACTCTGTGACTTATCTGAGCTCTCCCATAACAGTCCACACGGATCTTTTTCTCCCTTTGAAACCACAGTACCACGTGGTGTACACACAGCATGCCTCACTAACCACTCCCCTACACAGGATTGCTCAAGGTGCTTTTCTTTTAACTTTTTTCCTAGCATGAATACACGTATTGCTGCAACGAACATACATGTATTGTTGCAACCCCAGATGTCCTTGGAAATGATAGGTCAAATGGACACGATGTGCAATAGCCAGGTGGGCGGTCATGTCTGATTCACACCTGCACCCCTGTGCACAAGCGTCCAGGAGGCTCCCTGTGCACAAGTGCCCAGAAGGCCCCCTGTGCACGGGCATCCAGGAAGCCCACTGTGCACAAGCATCTGGGAAGCTCTCTGTGATTAAGTTTAGCAGAAACGGAGGTCTCTGTCTTAGCTGTCAAACACCAGCTCTATCTGGTGCAGCTGCAAAGGGGGCCACTCCTCTGTGGCCTTAGCTATGGACACCTACAGAGCCCTCACCCAGCACATCTAGACATATATGGAAGGCGCCCAAATCCAATTTAATGGTGGCTCACAATTATTACAAAAACCCACTGCAATGGCTATAGGGAAGTACAAAAAGGAACAAAGACAGAACAGTGCTGAGAACAGGAGCAGGGAGGCAGTGATGAGTGAGACTGCAATTCATCTCTCAAGTCAGGAAGTGGAAGGCAGCAACTCCCAGCAGTCTCTCTACCCTAACCCACCAGGGGTAATATCCTTTCTGATTTGGGGTCACCATTTCTTGTGTATCTTCATAATTCCTATGATATATGTATGCATCCCTAAGCAACATATTATTTAGTTCTGCTTGTTTTTCAACTCCATATCATTGGAATCACTACGTGTATTCTGTGCTTTGCTTTCCTTGCCAGACAGTGAGATGCAGCCTTCACTAACGCATACGCATGTAGTTCATTTCCACTGCCATCTCGAGATGTAGCAGGAATATACCTGGGTTTATCTATCTGTTCTGCTGTTAACTGTCTCTAGTTTTTTGTTTTTTTTTTTCCTTGTAGAAAAAAAACTTTATAGCCCTTGGTAGAGTGCCGTGGCATCACAGAGATCACAGCAACCTCCAGCTCTTGGGGTTTGGCGATTCTCTTGCCTCAGCCTCCCGAGTAGCTGGGACTAAAGGCGCCCACCACAATGCCCGGCTATTTTTTTTTGTTGCAGTTTGGCTGGGGCTGGGTTCAAACCCGCCACCCTTGGTATATGGGGCCGGCACCCCACCCACTGAGCCACAGGCGCCACCCTGTCTCCAGTTTTTTTAACATTAACAGTGCTACCAGGAAAACTCTTCAGAGAATGGCTATTTAAAACACTCCTCTCAAAGAAGTCCTCAATGCTCCCTCAGGAGGTCTGGGTTTTGCCTCTGCAAAGAACACAGTGTGGAGAATCCTGGCCTGCAGCTGAAGAATTGGAAGTTCTCTGCACCCAGACAACATGGTTCCCAGGATGCCATCCCCCTGCACCCCATCCTGTGGTCTCACGCACACACAGATGTCCGTCTCCTCTGTTGAACCTGAGATTCCACCTCCAGCTTTACATTGAAGAAAACAAGTGGCCTTTTTAGAGGCAGCCTGGAATTCTGAGTCACACCTTCTCCCTACCCTCTCCTCCTTTCTTCCCCAGGTAAGACAGAACAGACCTCAATGAAAGGGCTCCATTGATAGGCCGCAGGATGCCAGCTGAAGTGGAAGAGACGCAGGCTCTGTCAGAGGCAGCACTCAGACGCCAGCACCCTGGCCACTAGTTCCTCACACAGGCCACACAGTAACAGAAAGAAGAAAGGGAACCTGCCCATGAGCAGAGCAAGGCACTTTTCTGTGTTACATATGTTAGCAAACATTGTTGTTCCATTTAAGGCTCTTATTAAAAAGGTGAAGAAATGATAATAAACTACGCACCTCTGAGAGTAACACCTCTCAGATACAGGCCATACAGTAGCTATTGTGCTAAGGAGTCTGCACACTCACAATGGGTCCTACCCTGTGACCATGCCCATGAAGTCAATTTAGGGGTTTAAGACCAGCATTTAAAAAAGGAAACAGATGAGACTAGAATTAGAAAATACTAGACAGTACCCCATAGCATAAGGATAAGCACTGCTTTGTGAAACTGTTTCATGTATATTCACACATAATCATTTATGCATACTGGATAATATGAGATGGGCAGAGTGTTATAAAACACTTCCTCATCTATTTCATAACTGTCCACTGAGGTAAGTTCAGTTACTAACCTAATTTAGCAAACAACTGAACCTATTTCCTCAGTTTATCTGTGCTGCATACCCCGACTACTATCCCACCCCACACAACATAATGTAATGGCCTCCTTTCTGTTCCTCTCTTCTCCCCCAGAGCAAGTGCTGCTTCCTCAGCTAGGAAGGTTCTCCCCACCACTCATTAGCTCTCTGCACGACTGGCTCCTTCCATCCTTTACGTCTCAACCTGGGTGCATCTCTGCTGCAAAGGTCTCTGAAGCCCTGGTCTGAGCAGGCCCTCTTTCGCTTGTGGCCACTCAGACATGTTTCCTTGATTGTCATCTGCCCTCTCCACAGAACTCCAATGACAGGAATAACACCTGTCACATTTACCAACATTTACTCAGCACCCACTAGAGTAGCTGACACATGGCAAGACCTCCATTTGTTTTATTTTATTTTGGTTTTTTTTTTTTTTTTTTTTTGAAACTAAGTCTCACTCTGCTACCCCAGGTAGACTGCCATGGCCTCAGCTCACAGCAACCTCAGAGTCCTGAGATCAAGTGATCCACCTGCCTCAGCCTTCTAGAGAAGCTGGGACTACAGGTGCCCACCACACCAGGCTAGTTTTTTTTTTTAGTAGAAATGAGGTCTTGCCCTTGCTCAGGCTGGTCTTGAACTCCTAAGCTCAAGCAATCTACCCCATTGGCCTCCCAGAGTGCTGGGATCATAAGCATGAGCCACTGCACCCAGCCAGGACCTTCATTTGTTATTCAGACAAAGAAACATCTCAGATCCTCAGTCAGCAAATGGCAAACCCAGGCCCCTCTGACTTGAGGCTGGCTCTCGACCCCTACACAAACTCTGAACAGCACCACTAGGAAGCCTGAGCATGAAGGTCCAGGCATGTCACACCCTAAAGCTCTGGCCATTAAGTCCCGTGGGGGAGGACCGTGAGTGGCTCGCAGGGTTAGCCCCCATGTTAAACTGAGAAGGCTACAAAGCCTTCAGACGGGAAAGGAAACCAGCCAGTGACTGAAGAGGCGTGAAGGTCCCAGAAGACACCTGGTGAGCACACTGCGGGTGGAACTGAGAGTGGAACTGAGGGCGGCAGGCTGCAGGCTGAGCAGCCCCACACAGTCAGGAACAGCAGCCACGAGGGCCACAGTGGCCAAGGCTACATGCCAAGGCCCCTGCATTGGGCAGTGATGAGCTGGTGATTCTGAGACTGGGCCCCAGGGAAGAGCCCACGAAGGGTCTGGCGGGCCATGTGGCCACCACCTAGGAATGCTTTGGCAACGCTGCCACCTGGTGGCTGTGGGACAGGGAAATCTGCAGAGGGTTTGTTTGCAGGTTCATTCTTCAGTAGCCACTTACGGGTCCGGCAGGGTTCCGACCTTCAAGGATCTCTGCCCCTTATATCCAGGCATTGGCCAAACTCTCCCCTTTTTACCTTCCTCTCTGCATAGTATCTTGTGCCTCCACCCAAACAAGACTGGGAGGGAAGGATGACATCTTACTCATCTCTGAAGCTACAGTACCCATAGGGCCAGTGCAAGCGAATAATAATAGCAGCTATTTAATACATGCTCCGTGCTTTTATTTTAGAGACAGGGTCGCACTCTGACACCAAGGCTGGAATGCAGTGGCACAATCATAACTCATTACATTCTCGAACCCCTAGGCCTCGGGAGTACTGGGGTCTGTAAGTACACACCACTAGACTTGGGAAACTTTTTTTTTCTTTAAGTAGAGATGGTGTCATTGCTATATTGCCCTTGCTAGTTTTGAACTCTGGCCTCAAGTGGTCCTCCCACCTTGGCCTCCCGAAGTCCTGGGATTATAAACTCCAGCTGCACACTCCCCACCCCCAAGCCTTGTGCTTTTGAATACATTAGCACCTTGGATTCTCACATTTCACCTTTGAGGTGCCTAGGAGACCTCCAAATGGAACATCAAGTAGGAGTTTATTTCAATACAAGTCTGGAGTTCTTGGCATGGTCAGGGATGGAGAAGTAAAGGCAGTGTCTCCAGCACAGATGGTATATTTTAAAGCCCAGTGACTCTCAAAGTTTAATGTGCATATGCGTTATCAGGAGATTTTGCCAAAATGCAGACAATAATTCTGTAGTCTGGAGTAGCCTGAGGTTCCGCTTCTAACAAGCCCCCAGGTGGTGCCCATACTGCCAGCCCACAGACCCCACTTTGAATAGCAAAAATCTGGAAGAGGGGTTAATAAACTGTGGGCAGCAGGTCACACTGGCTCATGTCCTGTGTTCGTACAACCAGCAAGCTAAGAGTAGTATTTTCATCTTTAAAAGGGCTGAGAGAAAGAAAATGAAAGAGAAGGAAGGAGGAAGGTAAAGGGGGAGAAGGAAGAAGGGCGAAGATAGAGAAGAAAAGGAGACAGAGGCTATTTGTGCCCCACAGGGCCTGAAATATGTACTCTTTGGTTCTTTATAGAAAATGTTTGCAAACTCTGATCTAAACCATCACCCAGGGACCGAGTGTTTATCTAAACAAGGGAGAAAGGAGTACCAGGCCCTGAAGCAAACAGTTGTGACTTCTAAATCCCCACATGTGCTTGGCAGGGAACATCAGAGTGCAAAGCATCCCATGTTCGGTTGGTCCTCTGCATCTGTCGGTTTCACATCTGTGGGTTCAAATAACCATAGACTGACAATATTCAGGGAAAAAATGGATGGGTGCATCTGTACTGAACATGTGTAGGTTTTTCTTGCCATTACTTCCTCCTAAACAATATAGCATAACAATAATTTTCGCAGCATTTACATTGTATTAGGTAGTAATCTAGGGATGATTTAAAGTCTACAGGAGTATGTGTGTAGGTTATATGCAAACACTACATTTTACACAAGGCAGTTGAGCATCCATGGATTGTGGTATCAGCTGGGGGTCTTGGCTGGACCCAATCTCCCACAGATGCCATGGAACAAGTACATGCTAAGGGGCAGGAAAAACTGAGTTAACTGCTGAGGCTCCAGAAGGAGTTCTGAAGACATTTGCAGTTCTGAATGGGAAAAAGAGTCATAACTGACTGTCTCCCTCATGTGCTGATCTTGAAACAAAACAACAGAAAAAGAGCAGGTAGAGACCACCATCACTGGTGTGCCCTGTTACAGAAGTCCTGGGGAAATAAGATAAAAAGGAAAGCCAGGGAACACCACAGGATTGTCCTGTAAGCAGAACCTTCTGAATTTTCCCCAAGGATGGGGAGAGTGGGTAGAAAGATTGGGGGAAGGTGCAGGAAAGGGTGTGACAGCAAAATAATGGCCCCAGAGTAGGGACACCCCAAGCTAAAGTGCCTCCTGTCATGCTTCTGCCACCCTGAGTTGAGGAATATATTTGCTTAAATGTCCGAGCCTAAGAAAGTAAATACAGCTGTCCGCTTCCATCAACTTGAACCAATTAATTTGGCTCTTTCAATGGAAGGCCAGGTTGTTTTGCTTTAAACTGTGAAAGGTTTGTTTGCCTCACCATCAAGTAAGGGTTCACACATATTTCCAAAGGACAAAAGCACCCTTTTATGGGGTTCAGGAAACATTATCTATCAAAAGACTATGTGGTAGGAAGTCTGTAAAGCCAAACTGTTCTCTAAGATGTGACAGAGCCACCAAATGTTACAAAACAGATCCCAGAATTTCCTGGTTGGCATGAAATTTTAAGGTCAACAATCTCCGTACAAAATCTAACCATTCAGAGAAAACACTCATATGCCATGCCTGGCTTTTGGCATGGAGTATGGTTTCTTCCTTTTAATAAATTAAAAAATACTTGCGATCAAAGACAAATCTTTGCCTTTTACCCCATGAATGCCTGCCCTTCTCAAGTCCCTCTTCCTTTGTAGCTGGAGCGCCACAACCAGGAGCAAAAGCCAAACACTCGTGGATTAAAGTTGTTCTGTATTACCAAGACTCAGAATCCCAGGAAGACAGGGAGATCATTCTCAAAGCCTGCCTTACTTTGAGAGTTTCACAGAGTTCTTATACTCTCCCCAAAGTTGTTATTTTTAGCTACAAATCATCCAGCCCTCTGATCTCTAGCTGTTAAGACTCTGTCACATTTCTGGTCTGCACATGTTTCACCTGCTGTTTATGCAGCCCAGGGTCTTAATGGGGAACCAAGTGTTGGAACCAAGACTGGCAGATGTGATTAGCCAACAACTAGTCAGACCATAATGTAACAGCTAAGGGGTGGGGGCTATATCTCCTCTTACACCCTGATTATAGTATTTGTCTCCCACATCAGGAAGTAGGTGCCTTCAGGGAATGATCGATCTTTGCAGCACCCAGCATGCTGGTTGGTCCATACTATAAAAGTGTGGTGAGCAAGAGCCCAGTCTACTGAAAGACCTTGGTTTTCCTGCCACCTACTGGCTGTGTGACTTTAGTCAAGTTACTTAACCTTTTAAAACCTATTTCCAGCTGAGCTGGTGGCACTTTGCTTATAATAACAGCACTTTGAGAGGCCCAGGCAAGAAAATTGCTTGAGGCCAGGACACAAGACCAGCCTGAGCAACATATCAAGACTCTATCTTTAAAAAAAAAAATGTTTTTTAAGTTTCCAGGCATAGTGGTGGCACGTGCCTATAGTCCCAGTTACTCAGGAGGCTGAGGCAAGAAGATCACTTGAGCCCAAGAGTTCAAGGCTGCAGTGAACTATGATGATGCCATTATACTCTAGCCTGGGTCACAGAGCAAGTCTTTGGCTCTAAAAAAATTAAAATTAAAACAACCTCCCCCACATTGTTTCCTCACCTGTACAAGTCCTCTCATAATAGGGCTGTTCTGAGGATTAAATGTTTTAATACATGCAGAATACTTGGAATGGCGGCTAGCACAGTAATATGAGTTTAACAAGTGTTGACAATTATTTTTATCTAATTAGTAGATGAAGCTATTATTCTAACCCATGAATCATACTCTCTCCCCCAAACATACTGCACCACAACAGGGCTTCTCGACCTTGGCACTATTGATGTGTCTTTGCTGTAGGAGCCTGTCCTGGGCATTGTAGGATGTTTAGCAGAATCCCTGGCCTCTACCTGCTAGATGCCAGAAGTACCCATGTGCCCTCTGCCCTCTCTCCTCCCCACCCACCCTGCAGTTCTAACAACCAAAAATGCCTGCAGAGATCACCAAATGTCTCCTGTGGGGAAAATGCTTCCCTCCTTCATTGAGAAGGATTGTATGGAGAGTCCCCCCACACCCTCTCATTCCCTAACATCCCATTCTCCCCACAGGCAGCCACCACTTGCTCACCACTCAGTTGCCTTGGAGGGAACAGGTGATAGGTGCTGTAGATATCATTGGAGAACTGCAAATGGAGCTCAGGGCTGCCAGTCAGGAGCTGGGCCACCTGTTCCACCTGAAATGGTGTCTTCTCCAGGATGACAATTGCATCCTCTCCATCCTTATCCCCTGAGGACTCATTCACCTGTGGGCAAAGGCATCATCAGTGGGCTTAGGAGCAGAGCTACAAGTGAGGCCCAAAGAGCAAAAGCAGAAGATCACAGGGCTTCTGAAGTCTGAGCAGTAGGAATTTCCTTCCCTGCAGTCTTCCCTCTGGGGAAGTCTAGCCAACGGCACGCATATGTCTTCTCTTAGAGAAGGTGCCTCAACCCAAATTCCTGTGACAGCTCTCGTATTTTTCTTTCAAAAGATGCAAAGCTTCTAAGCTATCTTTTATTTCAGGCTTACAAGACCTCCATCAAATTGTCCCCATTTTAGAAGAAAAGATGAAAAAACTGAGGTTTTGAGATACTGAGTTATCCAAGGTCACAAGGTCATTGCTGAAACAGGAACTAGTATCTGGGTCTCCCAACTAATTCCTAGCAGGAAGGTGCTCATGACTAACATCCTTTGGTGCTGCACACTGAAGACAGTGGGGCAGAGAAAAATCAGACCCTTATGAAAAATAAGACACAGAGAGTGAGGCATGGTAGCCTAGGCTCAGGTCCCTGAAACCCTCCCAAAGGTGAGAGCTTCAGCTGGCAATCTGGGAAGCACCATGCCTGTCCTGGCTAGGCCCCCACACTAGTTCCTGGGATGATCTGCATCTATCATCTGCACCTGCCAGAGAGAGCCAGCAGTGTGTCTCTGTCTCCCCAGAGGTACTCTGCAATCTTGACGATCAGGAATAGTAACTCATATCTAGAAGACCCCCAGCACCTAGATCAAAGGACAGCATGCATGAATGCGCATGTGTGAACTGAATTAACAGTTTCATCACTGAAATCCTGGTGTAAAGCACAGCAGATCTCTCCTGCAGTCTGTCGTTTCCAGGGACAGCCGAGCAAGACACTCAACAACATTTACTTAAATGACCAGTGGTACCTGTAGCTCAGTTGGTAGGGCGCGGGCCACATACAGCGAGGCTGGAGGGTTCGAACCCAGCCCAGGCCTGCCAAACAACAATGACAACTGCAACAAAAAAATAGCTGGGCATTTTGGTGGGCGCCTATAGTCCCAGCTACTTGGGAGGCTGAGGCAAAGAGACTCGCTTAAGCACAAGAGTTTGAAGTTGCTATGAGCTATAACGCCACAGCACTCTATCCAGGGCTACAGCTTGAGACTCTGTCTCAAAAAAAAAAAAAAAAAAAATTTACTGAATGATGATATAATATTGAATCAATGACGATAAAATGGCTTACAGAATTTAACACGTAGTTTGTAATCCGCAATACATTCTACAGGTATAAGCAGATATTTTTAGTGAGTTAAAGATTAGAAAAAAATAGACCTCGGTGTTTATTCCCTTAATTCCACGGGTAATCTTGTCTCCTTTTACCGCCCCCCCATACCATCCAGTGGTGCACCCCGCCTCCCCCGAGTAACGCAATGGTATTTTCCAGCTAAGAGCCAGAGAAATTCACCTCCGCGGAGATGATTGGTTCCCTCCTTCCCGCGTCCCTGCCCGGAGACTGCCAAGTGATACCTTTCCGTGTAGGAAAATGATTTTGTCCCGCGCGGACTCCCTCAGCACTTTTTGCACTCTAAAGCCGGAGAACGGTAGGCGGACAGTGACAGCGGTACCATTCCCAACGCCAGCTCCTGTTTCCTCTGTGCATGAGGCCTCCGGGGCAGCCTCCGAATCCGGCTCACGCTTCCTCTTAGTAGGTTGCGGCACGGCATCCGCCATGCTGCCGGCAGGCGGTGTGCGCCTGCGTGCCCATCCTACCGCTCCGCCCCCGCCGGGACCCCGCCTCCCGGCGTGCAGCGCGCGGGCCCGCTCCGGCTTGGTCTGCGCACGCGTCGGAGACGCGGTGTCCTGCGGGAGGAACCCGGATCACCGAGGTCGCTAGTCCAGCTTGGTGGCTCAGGCCTGCGATCCGCGCGCTCAGGGAGGCTCGCTTAAATTCACGAGTTTTAAGACCAGCCTGGACAACAGAGTGAGACCCCATCTGTACAGAAAATTTTTCTAAAGATTAGGCGGGGCGTGGTGGCGGGGGCCTGTAGTCCCAGCTGCTCGGGAGGCGCAGGCAGGAGAATCGCGTGAGCCCAGGAGTCCGAGGTTGCCGTGAGGCCACGGCAGTCTACCCAGGGCGACAGAGTGAGACTCTGTCTCAAGGAAAAGTCCGAGTTACTGCCCTGGAGCCCCTGAGGCGCTGGAAAGGAGGCGACCAGTCCCCGAAGTGGCGGTTGGAGGCGGGTACGCAGTGCAGGGGCCTCTGCGGGCCCCGGACGCCGCCTGTGAAGACTGACATTTTCATCACGGTTATACCAACGGGGACGTGTTGCCGTGGAAGGAGTATTTCTGAAACAAAGCCGTAAGCCCGTGTGATTGCTGGGTCTTTTTTTTTTTTTTTTTTTAATAGCGAGCACTTAAACCTTTTCCATTGTTCCCCCATTTTCGTCACTTTACATAAATTCTCACTGTGATCAGTTCTTTTCGTTCTGAGCAGAACTTTTTGCTGAAAAGAAAGCTAAGCAAACAGGGCCAGAGGTAACATTTCCATCACCTGCTGTTTTCCCGCTGGAGGCTTCCACCTCCCCCGAATCCGGTTTGCCTGTCCTGTGTTTCCACCACGCTCCTGGGGATGTGATTTCAATATGATTTATCTCTCAGGATTTGTTTTCTTTTTTTGGCCCGTATAAAATTGTTACTTGTTATTTCTGCTTTTGTGTTTCTTTTTGTTGCCATTATTTCTGGCTAGTTCATTTTTCCTTGGTGTTATATGAGGGATCTAAATGTCAAGATGATTTTATACTTATGTCAAGTTTCAGCCATACGTTATTTTTGCCAGGTTTTTTTTTTTTTTTTTTTTTCCAGGCAAATCTAATGAATGTGGGACTTTTTTTTGCAATTTTCAACATTAGCAACAAGATGGAGTTTTGTCATTTTTTTTTGTCAATAACAAGCGTATTATGTGTTAATGAAAGTTCGACTTTTGGATTATTTCTACCAGAAATGTTAATACAAGGAGTTGGATAAAATTCTAATTGTTTTCTGAGGCATTATTAGGGAAGACTTAGGATCTGAAATAATTTAACAAAAAACATTTGTCATCTGCCTGTAGGTTTTTTGGCTCTATTACTCCCCTTCTGGGTATATACAATAAGAGGTTATAAACTGTATTCAAAAGTAGAACGATGTGTTCTGGAACAAAAGGCAGTAACAAAACCTGCTTGACTCCAAAAGTCTGCTCTTATGAATATATCCTGGCATTTTCTTTTTTGCTACTGGGATGAGAGTAGACTAGCTAGCTGTGCTTTAACAAAAAGAGCACTGAATTGTGAGCCATGAAGTCTGGAACACTAACTAGCTGTGCAACTTTGGAGAAGTCACTTAGCCTCTCTAGGCCTCCACTTTTTATACCACAGCATTATTAGTCCTGAAGAAGACCAAGGAGGTCTCCTTTTATTTTTTATTTATTTATTTATTTGAGACAGAGTTTCACTGTGTCTTAGTAGAGTGCCGTGGCATCTAGAGTGCTGTGGCACCTGAAGAAGACCGAGGAGGCCTCCTTTTATTATTTATTTATTTAGGACACTTTCACTGTGTCACTTGGTAGAGTGCCATGGCATCACAGCTCACAGCAACCTCAAACTCTTGGGCTTAAGCGATTCTTTTGCCTCAGCCTCCCAAGTAGCTGGGACTACAGGTGCCTGCCACAACACCTGGCTGGTTTTTTTATTATTATTATTGCTGCAGTTGTCATTGTTGTTTAGCAGACCCGGGCCATGTTCCAACCCGACAGCCTCAGTGTATGTGGCTGGCACCCTAACCACTGAGCCACGGGCACCAAGCTGAGGCTTCCTTTCATAAAATTCATATTCAGATATGGTGGGTGAGGTAAACAAGTAACATTTTAGGTAATGATTAAGTACTAGTAATAGAATAAAACTGGACAGTGTGATAGAACCTGAGCATAAGAGCCCTTTAGATAAGGTGATGGTGGACAACCTCTCAGAAGGTGACATTTGGTCTCCGTCTTGACTGATAAGAAGGAACCAGCCATGGGAAGAGACTAGGCAGAGTAAATATCAGACCCAACAACAGTAATGAGCTTGACATTTTTAAGAAACAGGAATGGCCCATGTGGCTAGAATATAATGAGGAAGAGAGAGAGAAATATGAAATAAAATTGTAGAAGGATATATTCATTAGTGTCAGATACATCACTGTTAATATAATTATGATTAAAATATCTGTAAGGTCAGAATTCCACTCTTAAAGTCTAACTAAAGGAAAGATGAGCTGATAGGAAACCTCAACCACCAGAGGTCCTATTAAATACCACACTGCAGAGTGCAAAGAACCTTTATGGCAACACAATCAAAACTAATTCACATTTAAAATTCATTTCCTTGGCTCAGTGCCTGTAGCTTAAGCAGCTAAGGCGCTAGCCACATACACCAGAGCTACAGGTTCGAATCTAGCCTGGGCCTGCCAAAACAACAATAATAACTATAACCAAAAAATAGCTGGACTTTGTGGTGGGCGCCTGTAGTCCCAGCTACTTGGGAGGCTGAGGCATGAGAATCACTTGAGCCCAGGAGTTGGAGGTTGCTGTGAGCTGTGATGCCATGGCACTCTACCCAGGGTAACAGCTTGAGACTCTTGTCTCAAAAAAAAAAAAAAAAAAAAAAAAAAAAATTTCATTTCCTCAGGCTTTGTGCCCATAGCTTAGTGAGAAGGGTGCCGGCCACATACACTGATCCTGCAGGGTTCGAGCCCAGCCTGGGCCTGCTAAGCAACAATGACAACTGCAACCAAAAAAAACAGCTGGGCATTGTGGCAGGCCCCTATAGTCCCAGCTACTTGGGAGGCTGAGGCAAGAGAATAACTTATGTTCAAGATTTTGAGGTTGCTGTGAGCTGTGATACGTCACTCTACTGAGGACAACATAATGAGACTGTCTCAAAAAACAAAAAATTCATTTCCTCAGTTATAGTAGCCACATTGCAAGTTTATGACTAGTGGTTACCATACTAGCACAGACAGTTGTCATCACTACAGACAGTTCTATTGGACAATGCTGTATTAGATTATTTATCAAAAAGCCCTATTCTGGCTTAGTTGCCTGTGGCTCAAGTGGATGAGATGCCAGGCACATCCACCTGAGCTGGTGGGTTTGAATCCAGCCTGGGCCTGCCAAACAGCAATAACGGCTGCAACCAAAAAATAGCCGGGTGTTGTGGCGGGCGCCTTAGTCCCAGCTACTTGGGAGGTGGAGGCAGGAGAATCGCTTGACCCCAGGATTTGGGTCAAGGATTTGGGTGATGCCGTGGCACTCTACCCAGGGTGACAGCTTGAAGCTCTGTCTCAAAAAAAAAAAAAAAAACCCTATTCTATAAGCATTCAATCCTTTAGTCTTGAGGAATCTCAAAATTTCTCCCAAATCTTGTCTAAGGAAGGACTAGGCACTCCGTTTCAAGCATTATGACAGACTAAACTGAAAACAAGTTGGCTACAGAACACCTAAACTTTCTGGATGCAAACTGTAAAACATCCTTTTAGTTCCACTGCTGAGCTCTGAAGAAAACAAAATCTTCCGAAACAAAAAAAGATATGGGAGCTTGAACCTATAGAGTGGTAAGTGGATTTTGAAGACTTAGTTTATCATTGTATACATTATTCAGGAAATGCAAGCTGAAAAATCTTAGTCTTTTTTTTTTTTTTTGAGGAAGGCTCTTGCTATCGCCCAGGTTAGGGTGCAGTAGCATGCCCATAGCTCATTGCAGCCTTCAACTCCTGGGCTCAGGAAATCATCCTGCCTCAACCTCCCCAGTAGCTGGGATTATAGGTTTATACCACCACACCTAGCTAATTTATATATATATATATATATATATATATATATTTTTTTTTTTTTGTGTTTTTTTTTTTTCTTTTAAGAGATAAGGTCTTGCTGTTCTGGAACTCCTGGGCTTCTTGTACCTCAGCCTCCCAAAGTGCAGAGATTACAGTAATGCTCCAGCACACCTGGCTATCATCTCATAGTCTTTATTGACTGCTTGCTTTATACAAAATTGACTATGGAAGAAATGGAAAATTTGAGTAGATTTGTAGTTCTTTTAACACATTGTTAAAAGAAATTGTAGTTATAAATTTTACAGTAAAGAAAATGCTGTACTCAGGCTGGGTCTGAAGGTATTAAATTACCTCACTTGAATGTTCATAGTAAGTTACAGATTTAACTTCTAATTCCCTCCCTTACTACTGCACTTTGACTAGTCTTAAAAAAAGGAAAGGGGGCAGTGCCTGTAGCTCAGTGGATGGGGTGCCGGCCCCATATGCTGAGGGTGGTGGGTTCAAACCCGGCCCCGGCCAAGCTACAACAAAAAAAATGGCCAGGCATTGTGGCAGGTGCTGTGGTCCCAGCTGCTCGGGAGGCTGAGGCAAGAGAATCGCCTTGGCCCAGGAGTTGAAGGTTGCTGTGAGCTGGGATGGTACGGCACTCTACCAAGGACAGTAAAGTGAGACTCTGTCTCTACCAAAAAAAAAAAGGAAAGGGAAAGCTGGGCTCGAATGGTTTTATAAATAACTTCTAGGAATAATTAATTCCAAGCTTAAATTCTTCAAAGAATAGGAAAAAAGGACTATTCCTGAACCATTTTATAAAACTAGTGTAACTTTGCTATCACAACAAGAAAAGGATAATTTAAGAATGGGCATAGATGTAAAAATCCTTTAAAAGTGTAAGAAATTGAATTCTGTAAACATGTTCAATTTGAGTTTACATCAGGAGTGTAAACTGGCTTAACATTAGAAAATCTAATGTAGGCTGGGTGTGGTGACTCACAATTATAGCATTCTGGGAGGCCTAGGTGGGAGGATCCCTTGAGCTCAGGAGTTCGGGAATAGCCTGAGCAAGAGTAAGACCCTATCTCTATGAAAAATACTAGGGCAACAGAGTGAGACTCTTATCTTCCCCACCCCCCCCAAAAAAGAAGAATGGGAAGAATTGACCTACAAGCTGTCAAGGCGTATTAAAAACAGTAAGTAGGGCGGCACCTGTGGCTCAAAGGAGTAGGGCACTGGCCCCATATGCAGAAAGTGGCAAAGTTAAAACCCAGCCCCAGCCAAAAACTGCAAAATAATTTTTAAATAAAAGTAAGCCAGCGTGACACCAACACAGGGATATACAAACAAATGGAGAATGAAGAACCCAGTAATTGCCCCCTACATAAGACAATATATAACAGCAGTGACATCATCCAGGGGGAAAGGATAGTCAGTGAATGGTGCTTATTCAAATGGAAAAAATACTGGGTCTCTGACATGAAATCATGAACAAAACCAAGCCCAAACAAAAAACCCAGATAATTAAAGACATAAATATGAAAGGAAGTACTTCCAGAAGAAAAGCAGGAAAAGGGCTTACTGAGTAAGACAAAAAGCACTGACACAAAGTGATAGTTAAAATATTTATATTAAAATGAAAAACTGACCACAGTGGCTCACACCTGTAATCCTAACACTTCTGGAGGCCAAGGTGGGGGAACAGCTTGAGGTCAAGAGTTGAAGAGCAGCCTGACCAACATAGCAAGACCCTGTTTATAAAAAAAAAATTTTAGCCAGGCATGAGAGCTTGTGCCTATAGTCCCAGTTACTTGGGGAGGCTGAGGCTGGAGGATTGCTTGAGCCCAGGAGTTTGAGGCTACAGTGAGCTACCATGATACCACTGTACTCTAGCCCAGGCAACAGAATGAGATGCTGTCTCCAAAAAGAAAAAAAAAAAAACTTTTTTTAAAAGATAACAATTGTCAGCTGAGCACGGTGATTAGCACCTATAATCCTGGCGCTCTGGGAGGCCAAGGCTGAGAATCCCTTAAGCTCAGGATTTATAGACCAGCGGGATAAACAGCAAGACTCTAACTTTACAAAAAATAGAAAAAAAAAAAAAAAAAGCCAGACATTGTGGCAGGTACCTATAGTCCCAGCTGCTGAGGAAGCTGGAGAATGGCTTGAACCCAGGAGTTTGAGATTGCTGTGACCTAGGCACTCTAGCCAGAGCAACACAGTGAAACTCTGTCTCAAATAAAAGTAAGGTTGGGATGGGAGGCTGAGGCAAGAGAATCGCCTAAGCCTAAGGATTTGGAGGTTGCTGTGAGCTGTGACAGCACAGCACTCTACCGAGGGTTAATAAGACTCTGTCTTAAAAAAATAATAAGGCTGGGGCAGGTGGTTCATGCCTGTAATCTCAGCACTTTGGGAAGCTGGGGCAGGTGGATTATTTGAGCTCAGTTCAAAACCACCTTGAGGAAGGATAAGACCCTGTTGTGGCTGTCAGGAGGCTGAGGCAAGAAGGATCACTTGAGCCCAAGAGTTTGAGGTTGCTGTGAGCTATGACACCATGGCACTCTACCAAGGGTGACAGAGTGGAACTCTGTCTCAAATAAAAAAATAAAAATTAAAAATTAAAATGACATAATACTTTTTAGGAAGTCTAATAATTTAGAGCTACATACTTAAACAGAACTAAAATAATGCCTGAGATTTGCTTCAAAATGATGTAGAAGTGAGGGAATAGGTAGGATTACTCTTGATAAAAGTTAGCTATGCGTTGGTAATTCTTGAAGCTGGTTGATGGATCTACCACATGGTTATATATATGTGTGTGTGTGTGTGTGTGTGTGTACATACACGGTTTTTCATAATATGGTGAAAAGGAAAAAAATATGACAATAGGATCAGTTTCACCCACTAGGTTAGTGGACATTTTAAAATCTGATAATTCTAAGTGTTGACAAGAACATAAAAAAGTGGAAACTCTCAAAACACAAATGGTAGTTGCATCCCTCAAAGATCTGAGAAACACAGTAGAATCCCTCAGCAACAGAATGGAGCAAGCACAAGAAAGTATTTCTGACATTGAAGACAAAGCTTTCGAACACTCCCGAACCCTCAAAGAAGAAGAGAAATGGAGAGCAAAAACAGCCCACTCTCTCAGAGAGCTCGTGGGTAATTCGAAGAAAACCAATATTTGTCTTATAGGGATCCCCGAAAATGACAAAGTGGCTTCACGAGGCACAGAGTCTCTTCTCCATGAGATTATCAAGGAGAACTTTCCAGATATGCCAAGAGATTCCGAAATTCAGATAGCAGACAGTTTCAGAACTCCAGCAAGACTCAACCCAAATAAGACATCCCCCAGACACATCATAATCAATTTCACTAAAGTTAATATTAAGGAGAAAATTCTGAAAGCTGCCAGACGAAAGAAAACCATTACCTA
>CAUYPK010125474.1:0-84348 GCA_963574355.1 Loris lydekkerianus | reverse complement strand
GGGTGTATTAGGGTCCTCATGCACTAACTCATGCAATTCTCATAAGAATCCTAGGGCGTAGGTATATTAGGGTAAAAGGCAAAGGCTGAAATAAGATGACCATTTATTTCTCTCTCCTGTGACAGTTGGGACAGGTTAGATTCTGCTCCACCGAGCCATTCGAAGACCGAGATTTGTTCCATTTTATTGTTCTGTTTCCCATAGGTCTTGTCCTTAATTCTACAAGGTTGAAAATAGGTCACATATCACTTTTATTTTCTAGCCCCCAAAAGGAGACAAAAGAAAGCTACTGAAAACTGTTTTATTTCCAGTGAGTGTCATGGAAGTTGTGCAGAGAACTCCGCTCACATCCCACTAGGGGGACATAATCACACAGCTATATTTGGCCACAATGGAGCCTAGATGTGTGGTGTGTAGCTGGACAGGCGTGTGCACAGTTAGAACTCAATTGTTGTGAAAGAAGGGGAGAACTTGGGGGGATAGCTAGTCATCCACAGTTAGCATCCCAGTTTCATAGATAGAAGACTGAAGTTCAGAGAGGTTAAGTCACATGTCCCAAGACACACAACAAGGAAATGACAGAGATGAGCACCTGACCCCACGGCCTGTGCTCTCCAGACCTGTGGAGAGGAGATTTTAGTTGTCTCCTCACTTACCTACCTGCAGGAAAAGCTGATGTGGGTGAATGCTGGACCACACAAAAGCATCAGGTCAAGGCTGGATTTCTCAAGTACAACGTGCTGCTTAAAGAGAATCTGGAATGTTTATTTGCTTCTAAGAAAAATGTCTAGAGGCGCTTTGAGAAACTTAAGTATGTATAAAGGAAATTTACCACGATCGGTAAGGGAATCTTAAAATTATATCACATGAAGAATAGTTTATAAGACGTCAGATTGGTTAAGCTGCATGAAAAGGAAGCTTCAAGGAACACAAAGCCTTGATTTTTAAGCATCTAAGTGTCTGTTGCGTTGAAGATGGCTAATCTATGCATTAGTTTTAGTCTAATACTAATTCTCTATTGCTCTACAAGCAAAATGGAGGCCAGTGATAGAAATTTCAGGGGAGAAGGTTTTAATCTACTCTAGAGATTTATAGTCTTATCATCAAAGCCAATTGAGGGGCCAGACACAGTGGTTCACACCTGTAATCTTAGCACTCAGGGAGGCTGAGGCAGGTAGATCGCTTGAGGCCAGGAGTTTGAGACCAGCATTGGCAAGAGTAAGACCCCCCATCTCTATTAAAAATAGAAAAACTAGCTGGGCATTGTGGTGGGTGCCTATAGTCCCAGCTACTCAGGAGGCTGAGACAGGAGCATTGTTTGAGCCCAGGAGTTGAGCTATGATCTCACCACTGCACTCTAGCCTGGGTGGTGGAGTGAGACCCTGTCTCTTAAAAAATAAAAAAGCAGTTGCAAAAGAAGCTGAAAGACTTAAGGAATAGTTGAGCTGTCTTTCACCCATGGTGTTCAAGCTATGGCCAAATGACCTCTGAGAAATACAATGCTGGGCACCTGTGGCTCAGTGGATAGGGCGCTGGCCCCATATACTGAGAGTGGTGGGTTCGAACCCAGCCCCTGGCCAAACTGCAACAAAAAATAACTGGGTGTTGTGGCGGGCACCTGTAATCCCAAACTACTTGGGAGGTTGAGGCAAGAGAATTGCATAAGCCCAGGAGGGGGAGGTTGCTGTGAGCTGTGATGCCACGGCTCTACCGAGGATGACAAAGTGAGACTCTGTCTCTTAAAAAAAAAAAAGAGAGAGAGAGAGAGCTTAGGGAGGGGCCTGTGGCTCAAAGGAGTAGGGCACCAGCCCCATATACCAGAGGTGGTGGGTTCAAACCTGGCCCCTGCCCCCCCCCCCAAAAAAAGGAGCTTACTCTTTCAAATATCACTCTCCCCAAATAATAACACCTTTTATTCTACCCTCCCATTTTTATAAGATCCACCTATCAAAGTTAATGCTTACAATTAGAAATTCTGGTTTAGGCTTGGCACCTGTGGCTCAAGCAGTTAAGGTGCCAGCCACATACACCTGGGCTTGTGGGTTCGAATCCAGTCTGGGCCCGCCAAACAACAATGACAGCTGCAACCAAAAAAATACCCAGGCGTTGTGGCGCCCATAGTCCCAGCTACTTGGGAGGTAGAGGCAGGAGAATTGCTTAAGCCCAGGAGTTGGAGGTTGCTGTGAGCTGTGATGCCATGGCACTCTACCGAGGACGATAAAGTGAGACTCTGTCTCTAAAAAAAAAAAAAAAAGAAAAGAAAAGAAAAGAAATACAGTGCTGAGTACCTGTTGGGTTCAATCGCTCCTAAATTCAGACGTGCCCCTGGGTGGCTGCACATTCCTTTAGGACAGGGCGCTGATTCTCTCTCTGTGCTACCGCAGGTTCTATGATGAAATCCGGACTCCTCTCCTCTCTGACATCCGCGTCGATTACCCCCCCAACGCAGTGGCACACGCCACCAAGACCCTGTTCCCCAACTACTTCAATGGCTCTGAGATCGTCATCGCAGGGAAGCTGGTGGACAGGCAGCTGGACCGGCTGCACGTGGAGGTCACGGCCAGCAACAGCAAGAAATTCGTCGTGCTGAAGACAGACGTGCCCGTCGGGCCCCAGAAGGTGGAGGGTGGCCTCCCAGGGAGCCCTGAGCCTGGAGGTGGCCGGGAGGAGGACGCCAACCCCCTGGAGCGCCTCTGGAGCTACCTGACGGTGAAGGAGCTGCTGCGGTCCTGGCTGCAGAGTAACGACGGGCTGGAGAAGGAGCGTCTGAGGCAGCGGGTGCAGGCCCTGGCCGTGAGCCGCCGCTTCCTCACCCCCTTCACCTCCCTGAAGCTGAGGAGGCTGGGCCCTCCCTCGGCCAGTCTAGAGGAGGCCCAGGGCGTGTCGGCCGCTGCGGGACCTGAGCCCGTGTTGCAGAGCTTGCGAGGGGCCAGCACAGTGCCAGGTGAGGCAGCAGCCCTGTGTCAGCCACGTGTGAGCCACCCAAGGCCCACGGTGCCCCCCATAACCCCTCCAAGGGCTGCTGTGATCTCAGCAGGGATCTGCTTTAACTGTTTGGGGGGTGGGTTTGAAGCAGAGTCTCACTCTGATCTTGAGTACAGCACAGTGGCATCATCGCAGCTCCCTGCAGCCTCTCCAATTCCTGGGCTCAAGGATCCTCCTGCCTCAAACTCCCAAGTAGCTGGGACTACAGGTACAGGCCCAGCTAATTAAAAAAATAATTCTTTTTTTGTAGATACAGGGTCTCACCATGTTTCCCAGCCCCATCCTAAACTCCTGAGCTCAAGTCATTATCCTGCCTCAGTCTCCCCAGTAGCTGGAACCACCGTCGTGCCCAGCTCATTTTGAAAATTTATTTGTAGAGATAGGAGTTTCACTACATTGCCTTTGCTGGTCTCACACTCCTGGCCTCAAAGCAGTCCTCCTGCCTGGGCCTCCCAAACTGCTGGGATTATAGGCATGAGCCACCTGGCCCAGCCATATTATAATTTTTATAGACAAAAACTCTACAGGCAACTCGTGGTCTTCAGAGACTATCTTAGATTCTTGTATCTGTGCTGCTACAAACTGTGGCTCTCTAGAGAAACTAAAGGTGGTGGCGTTTGCCTCAGACAGGGTACCCAATGCAGTCAGCCCATCAATAAGTCATCAGTAAACCGAGTGCCTCCCAGGCGTCAGGCAGGAACAAAGTTACAGAGAGGAATGGATGGGTCCTCACTGTTAGTCACTTCCCTGTGTTTCTGAGCACTGCAGAGTTACGTGACTGTGTGTGTGCTCCATGTTACTGTCCTGAGAACGCATGTGAAGCACCAGGTTATGGGTTTGAGAGGGGATTGGCCCTTTCTGCACCTGCCACTCAGAATCTGGGCAGGAAGAGCAGGCACAGGCAGGTTCAGGGACATCTCAGTGCGGGTTGTGGTGGGCAGTGGTACAAGAGGAAGGCAGAGCAGTCAAACCAAGGCAGGGGCTGTGATCTTGGCAAAACCCCTGTGTGGAAATGGGTGTGTTTTTATGCATAGCATTTTGTGAGGTTCCTGTCAAGTTTCTGTCCCCTAGGAGAGGGGTCTGAGGTTAGCCAGTCCTCAGTGGGCTCCCACCTGTACTGGGTCATTGATCCCTCACACCCTAAACTCAGAGGCACCCCTGGCTGTGGCTGATGGCCCATGAAGTTAGGTTCCACCTGCTTCTGACCGGCTGTGAAGTCTGGGGCAGGTGTCTGAACCTCTGCGAGCTTCCCTCTCCTGTAAAATGGAGATGATCATAATTTCCCTAAATGATTCTTGCAATACTTAAATATGGCACATAATGAATTTTCTGCAAATGCCAGATCCACCCCTCCACCTACCCTGTCAGGTAGTACTGGAACTTGAGTGCAAAGTTCAGACCCTGGGAGAGAGTTTCCCAGTGATCTGTGGCTATTTCAGAAAGAGCTTGTCTGGCAAAGCCGGGGCCAACGAGCTGCAGGTGGTCACTTCCTGCCTACAAGACCCACAGCGCATCCAGGAAAAATGGCTTTTTGAATAAGATCTTTATTCTGTGTCTTTGACTCAAATCCAAGTAGCTTCAGGAGAGATTAAACTCAAATGATAGAAGTCTCACAAGGCCAGGAATTCAGACAAGGAAATAGCCACCTGGTTGCTCAAATGAGTTTTTTCAAAATCAGAACTTCAGTGAGTACTCAAGGCAATCTTCCTTTTCTTAAGCTCTGATGGTTTTTAAAATTCTTACTCGGCCGGGTGAGGTGGCACTCTGGGAGGCTATAATCCTAGCACTCTGGGTGGCTGAGGCAGGTGGATTGCCTGAGTTCAAGAGTTTGAGACTGGCCTGAGCAAGAGCAAGACTCCATCTGTACTAAAAACAGAAAAACTAGCTGGGCATTGTGGCAGGCTCCTGTAGTCTCAATTGTTCAGGAGACTGAGGCAGGAGGATCTCTTGAGCCCAAGAGCTTGAGGTTGTGTATGAGCTATGATGCCACGGCACTCTACCTGGGGCAAATCAGTGAGGTTCTGTCTAAATACATACATACGTACATACATACAGTTTTTGCTTTTATTTTTTCAAGTGTCTGGAATACCCGTTCCCACTGCTCAAACCAATTGTCCAATCCACCCATCCCACCTCTGTCCCTGCCCAACTGCACTGGGCCAGCTCATGCTATCAGGGACCCATATTGAGAAGGGGATGCTTAAAAAGCACTTAGATACTTTGATCTTTAATTTCTGTGAGGGCCAAAATCCAGTGAAGAGGAATACAAATTTTGCTAGTATAATTTGGTGTAAGATATTGATTGTATTTATAGATTATTGAATTACTTTTAGGTTATTCTTTAACTGAATACTTATTCATAGTATAAAGTACTTTGAAATGCAGGGTGTTTCAAAGCCTGATGGTTCATGAATTATGCTTGGACACAGTGCCACAGACACTGGATTATAACTAGATCGTTCTCTCTCTCTTTTTTACATTTATATTATCTCTATTGTGGTAAAAACCATACAGCATAAAATTTACTGTCTTAACCACTTCTGAGTGTACAGTTCAATACTGTTAAGTTACGCTAAGTATATTCACATTGTTTGAAAATGGATCTCTAGAATGTTTTCATCTTGCGAACCTGAAACTTTCTGCCTACAAAACAGCAGCCCCGCGTGTCTCTCGCCCCCCATAACTGTATCTGAACTTTGATAGAATATCTCCCCCTATTACATACACAGAAAGCAAAGAGAAGAACATTATCTAATTTATAAAGGAATGACCAATCCTGCACATTTTGCACCCCATTTGTGTGTTTAGAGACCGAGCTCCCTCTCTAAGAGAGGTGATGATTTGAAGAGTTTGTTTTTAATCTTAAAGTTGCTCCTAACGGAGCTGAAGGCCGTGTGTGGCTCATCTCATTCTGCTCTCCGTGTCCCTCTCTCTTTGTCCTTGTCCATGAGTAACACTGGTGTCTCTCCTTTTTAGGATCAATGTTCGAGAAACCATATGAGCCAAGAATTAGAATCTCTAAAACATCAGGTAAAGAAAAGGATGTGGTCGTGTGTGCATTGAGACTAAGGGATGTTTAGAAAGTGAACAGCCGGGAATTCCCTGAAGCCAGTTAAAATACCAGCTCCCAGAACAAGATGCTGGGAGCCAGGATGTCGCTGGGATGTCACATCAACACTGTGGGGTAATGCAGCCCAAGGAAGTGGGCCGGACCCCTGATAGAAGAGACACGGGTGACGGAGGCACCTCTTGGTGGTTATTGAGTTTAAAAGACATTCATTTTAGCCATCTGACAGGTGCATGCTCTGGGCTTACAAGTACAAAGGGAGCTACAAAAATTAAAATATGTGTGACAGATAGGGTTTTGTTTTTGTTTTGTTTTATCTTTTAATCCTTAGCCTTAGAAGGGAAAGACAGATTTTTAAAAAGTCATACAATTTCCTTTTGCCCACTGAGATTGAAATAAACGTTCAGCTGGAAGAACAGCATAAGAGCTGGGGTTTGTGTCACAACGTGCGCACCGTCCTGTGTAGGCCTGTCATTGCCTTCCCCTGCACTGGGCCTGGCTCTGAGCGCTTGCATACAAGGGCTGCATACAGCTGGTGCCCTGAGTGTGTCTGAGACAGCCTGCGGCTTCCTGGGAGAAGGAGAGCCATAGACGGCTGGCTGCAGGAAAGGGGCAGGGTCCTCACGCAGGCCTCCCTTCCATGGTGTCCACAGGGAAGCGAATGTTGGGGAAGCCACGTGAGTGTGGGTCAGTAACGGTTGAGGGTTGGGCCGAGGGTTTGGGGTGAGTTCTGTCTTTCTATTTCTTATGCCTCTTGCCTTTCAAAGCTTAGTCATCTCTGCTCAGCTGAAAGGTGGTGAAAGGAGCATCATACTTGAGTTTAGGAAACCTGAGGTCAAACATTTACCATGTGGACATCATCACACAAGTTTCCCATGTGGTGGGCAGCTCTGGGGAGCCACTTTCCCCCCACAGCGCCACTTCCTTCCAGTACTGTCAGGACTGAACAAATCGTATGTGAGAGACCGAAAGGATAATGTACTCAGGAAAAGCACCTGGTAAACGTCCTTCTTTCTCTCTCCCCCTTTCCCCTGCCCTGGAAGTGGATGGAGACCCCCATTTCGTGGTGGATTTCCCCTCAAGCAAACTCACCGTCTGCTTTAACATCGATGGGCAGCCAGGGGACATCCTCAGGCTGGTCTCAGATCACAGGGACTCCGGTAAGTTCTGCTCTGCAGGGAGGTGTTAACTCCCCCTCTGTTCTTGGGGTGAGGGTCCAGTTATGTAAGTGCTATGTCATGGTCACTCAGGGAGGACTGTGGACAGCTAGGGGAACTGGACACTGCTCCCCGACTTGCGGTCAGAAGGACGTGCATCCCCGTGCCTGCTTTATGACCAAGCACTGTGTGGCCCTGAGCTCACAGCTTGGGGGCTGCAGGTATTTGCTTTGCAGAATGAAGACAATGAAACTCTACTGGCCTCGCAGGGGGTCCAGGCAAATGACAGCCACGAAGCTGTTTTGTGAGCGCTTTAATGCTGTGATGTGTCGCCATTGTCATCACGTCCATCCCTTCTGAAGCTGGGATACTACAGGGACCACAGTCCTAAACTTATCTGTCTTAGTTCCTTGGTGACTCAGAGGTAAAGTCAGCCACACAGCCTTCTCCCATGCTGGGAGCATGCAAGTCATCGGGGGACAGGTCCCTGTGGGTCTGCAGAGGCACTGGGTGACAGGAAAACCTTTTGACTTCAGTGCTAAGGGATGGTCATGTGGGGAGCCACATGGCCTGGCTCTGTGAGGACCTGCTTTGGCACGGACATGCTGGCATTTCTCGGTGCTGAGGACACGAGTGTCTTGGGAGTTACAGTGCAGGTGGTCCCCAGCCAGGTGGCACAGGTGATATCATTATATAAAGTTTGGTCCTGGGCTCCTTTAGTGTAATACTCTCTTGCAGAACTTTCTAGCCACAGAGCTAAATAAATCTCAACTGTTTCTTATTTCAAAGGGCTCAGGAGAGAGATGGTGCATAACTGTATCCCTCCCTAGCAGTCCCCTCTCCTGGGAACTGTTCCTGTGGTTTCCGTAATTCCCAAGATGTCCACCATGGAAGCTCACCCCTCCAGGCTTAGAGCTGTGGGGCTGAAGAGCCTGGGCTCTGCTCATGCTGGGATTTCCCTTCTCCCCGACCCCTGCCCCGGGGAAGGCGCTTTTCTATGTGAATGTCTGAGAAGCTATTAGTAAAGATTTATCGGGAAGGTTATCCTCAAAACAGAGAACACAAGAGTTAATTATATAGTAATCTCTTATGATTACAAATTGCCCCTTTACCTGAGAGCAGACACCCTGAACACGGTTATCTGATTCAGCCCCAAACATCTCCTGTGTTCTGGTGGTCTCTTTGCTGCTTTGCTGGACTGCTCGGAACTCCAAAAAGCCACAGTCATGTTCGTAAGGATGAAGGAAAAAAGAAAGGAGCTATATTTGGTGACACTTTACAGTGTACACATATGCAGCCTCCTGGGTCCTCACAGACATTGTTAAGCTTTATATCCCCCCATTTTACAGGTGAGGAAATTGAGGCTCCAAGTGTTTTAATGATGAACACCAAAGTGGAAGAACATGAGTTTGGGGACTGAAAAACATTCTGACCTTGCATTGTACCACAATGCTCAGGGGCATCACAGGGTCTCCAAATTAGCATCAGGGGCCATAGGGGGTTACAGAATACACATCAGGGCCACGAGGGTCTTTCTATCACTACATGCAGACACTGAAATGAAGGCAAACAAATTTTATGTTTAGATACATTTTGGTACACAAATACTTAGTATTGCGTTTCCTTTCAGGATATCTTAACTCAAATATATGTTCTCCTTACCCTAGCCCCAAATACTGGTCAAACTCGGGAGGAAAAATCCATTCATAACTGCGTGCGGTCACTCATTCATTCATTCCTTCACTCATTCATTTGTTCACTCATTCGCTCATTTTCATTCACTCATTCACTCATTCATTTGTTCATTCACTCATTCATTTGTTCATTCATTCACTCATTCACTCATTCATTTGTTCATTCATTCACTCATTCACTCATTCATTTGTTCATTCATTCACTCATTCACTCATTCACTTGTTCATTCCTTCACTCATCCATTTGTTCATTCATTCACTCATTTATTCACTCATTCAATCACTCCCTCAGTAAGCCCTGGGTGGCCTCTGTATGTGAGTTGTCCCCGTACTTGCTGCTGGAGACACAGAGATACACCTGGAGGAGAAAGGGAGTTCTGATCAGATACCTTTAGCAGGAAAGTGGGGATAGTTTTCCTTTTTCTAACCCTTGTTCTTTTCCCCTCGACCTGTGAGGTGTGACAGTGAATGGAGAGTTAATTGGGGCCCCCGCTCCCCCAAATGGTCACAAGAAGCAGCGCACGTACTTCCGCACCATCACCATCCTCGTCAACAAGCCCGAGAGGTCCTACCTTGAGGTCACACCGAGCAGAGTCATCTTGGACGGTGGGGACAGGCTGGTCCTTCCTTGCAACCAGAGCGTGATGGTGGGGAGCCGGGGGCTGGAGGTGTCAGTGTCTGCCAACGCCAACGTCACCGTCACCATCCAGGGCTCCATTGCCTTCGTCATCCTCATTCACCTCTACAAAAGGCCAGCGCCATTCCAGCGGGACCACCTGGGCTTCTACATCTCCAGTGGCGAAGGCCTGTCCCGCAACTGCCACGGGCTGTTAGGTAGGTGGCCGCTCTACCCCTGCGCTGGGCTTGGGGGATAGAATTAAATTTCCCAACATGAAGCCGATATCGCCAATATCCTTAGTTAGATTGAGAAATGTGATATGAAATTTGATATAGCTTTTTTATGCACAGTGGAACAGCTCACCACCTCCCTACACTAACCACCTCCCCACACTGACAACTCCCCATACTGACATGTCCCACACTGACCACCTCCTTAAGTTGACCTAATTTCCTAGACCGTGCACCACATGTACATGTCAGCACAGCAAGCCCCGCCCCTTATGTTGACCCCTCCGTGTGTTGACCAGTCTGTTACCATCCCTTCAGTGGTCACCTCACTCTATTTACATGTAAGTATATGTACATGCGCTGTGCATCACTTAGCTGTGGGGACACATTCCAAGAAATGTGTTGTTAGGTGACTTGATTGTTCTGTGAGTATGGTAAGGTGTCCTTACACACACCTAGACAGTGTTAGCGGCTGTATAGCCCATTGCTCTTGGCTACACACCTGTACAGTCTGGGACTGTACTGAATACTTCAGAGCTGTCACACAGTGGTAAGTACTTGTGTATCTAACACATCTAAACATAGAAAAGGTACTGTAAAAATATGTTGTTACAATCTCAAGGGGCCACCATTGTATGTGCACCTTCTTGGTGACCAAGATGTCATTATGTGACACATGACTGTACATATAATGGGAAAATTAGATTTCTAGTCTCCTGATGACTTTCTGGGATTAGAATGATTTAGAACTTAATAAACCAGGTGTCACTCGCCTTCTGGGAACATGAACCAAGAAATGGGAGTAATCATGCTAAGGTCCAGTTCCTCAGCCAGAAGCACAGGTGAAGGGCAGCCCCAATCCATCCCCCAGCACCCAGCACAACAGATACATTTCCCTGTGGGAGTCGCTTTCATTGCCATGGGCAGCAAGCCGGCCACTCTGGCTGGCTTTCTTTAACGTGCAATTTCACCAGGGCTTTTTGCCTAAAAATAAAGAGCCAGCCATGGCCAGGGCTCAGTTTACAAGGCAGGATTTCCTGGCACTTGAGCTGGAGAGCGTTTGTGGTGCCTGGCTGCCAAGTACAAGCTCACTTGTGCAGATGCAGATCTGTGTCCCTCTGTCCTAAGCAGTGTCCTCACCCAGCCTGGAGAGTTCCGAGGATGAAGTGTCAGGAGTGACCTGGGCTGACTTCAGTCCACACCCCACCCCAGCACACACACCTCAAGTGGACAGCATGGAGGGGGCCTGTGACCAGGGAGGAGAGTGGGCAGACCAGGCGTTACCTCCTGTTTATCTGCCCCTGTCTTGTCCTCACGGTTCTGTCGGAGACTGAGGCAGCTTTCCAGTGTTAGCAGCTGGGCAGTGTCCAGAAGGGGAGCAGCTGCCACGAGCAAACTCTCAGCTCTTCCTTCCCACCCTTCCTTCCCACAGCACTCATGTCCTTTCCTGACACTGGACGATGTGTGGATGCCTTCTAGGGGAGTCTGACCCAGGACTGTGGTCGATGATAAGCCCCTCCTGCCACTGGTGCCACTGGAGTGAGATTCCCCACAGTGCCATCCCTCCATATTTGACTAAGAGCTGATGCTTTCTGTCCTCCCAGGTCAGTTCCTGAACCAGGATGCCAAACTCACCGAGGAGCCCAAGGGGCTCAGCGGGAATCTTACTCACCCTCCGTTCCCCCAGCCAGAAGGGAGGTCTGAGGCCGTCCTCCAGGTGAAAGGCCATCGCGTCCCTGTGATCTGGAAACAAAGGAAGATCTACAATGGGGAAGAGCAGGTGGACTGCTGGTTTGCCAGGAACAACGCCGCCCAGCTGATCGATGGGGAGTATAAGGATTACCTGGCATCCCACCCGTTTGACGCAGAGATGGCAGTCGGCCTGGGTCTCTCCAGGGGACTCTGAGACTGGCAGTCTTAGTGATGAAAGTGTTCTGGGGAACGTGGCGGTGCATGTGTGTGCCACCTCTGTTCTGGGCAGTTAGCTGTCCTGGTGACCTGCCCCTGAGGAATGCAGGTTCCTCATCTGCTTGAGCAAAGGGTAGGGGCAGAGAGCTTGAGTGCCAACGTCCTGTCCTTCTCCTCACTCTTTGTGCCTCCTCCACCCTCCGCTCTGCAGCAGAGACATGGTAGCACTGAGGGGAGAAAGATCGTGGTTAAAAGCAAGGAAGCCTGTTTCCTGTGCCACCCGGCTTGTCTGTCCCTAGCCCACCAGGAGGTAACACATTGTGTTTCTCTGTGGACATGGTCACCTTTGGGCACCATGTTTTTGCCTCCTGCTAATGCTTCAGAACCTTTCCTTTTAGCACGACTGTACTTCCCAGATGTGCAGCCGACCTCTGCCTCAAAGGAACTTCCCATGGAAGCCAGGCTACCGGTTATGCAAATGACATATAAATTTGATTAGTATAAATGATTAATTCTTTCCTTAATGGAGAGTTTTCTTCTGCTGTGGCATCTTGCCCTTAAAAAATTATTTTTCATTTAAAAAAACAATTGATTGGATGTAGAAAAATCAACATTCTGGATATTGATCTCCTTCTAATGGGCTTTGTAAACCACTCAACTTTGCTAATAGATATTCTCCAATTTATTCCAATAAGCCAAGTGCTTTTAATAAACAGGAAAACCCACGTGGATGCTTTTTGCTGGCTTGGCTTGGTGCTGGGAGAATTTGCCATGGACTGATGATTCTTTTACTTGGAGCTCTTCAGATGTTGTCAAAATTCCTGGACCTTTACTGCCTGTGGTCCTCCAGGAGGTGATAAATGACCTGTGCACAGTCTTCCCCATAGCAAGAAAAGGGTCCATGCTTAGAAAAGTTGAAAAGGCTTCCCTTATCTCAGGTGGGCAAAATCCAGGAAATCAGCAAGCACACTAATTTTGGTTCCAACACTTGCACAAACTTGATCCCCTAAAGAAAAGGTTGAAATTTGTGAAGATCCCCCTTCTTATTCCGAACACCCCCTATAAAGTTCGGTCATATCATCAAAGGCCAATCACCCAAGCCTCCCTCTCCACCTCACTCAGAGGTTTCTCATTTTCCTTCTGCTTAGTCCTCTCAGGGCCGCTGTGAGGAGCTTGGTCAGGAAGCAGAGGGCTGTGGGGACGCTTGGGCCACACAGCAGAGGACGAAAGAGTGTGGTCAGAGAAAGGGGCAGCTCTGATGCAGGCCAAAGGTGCAGGATTCGGTCCTCACCAGTGGCTTCTTCTGTTGGGCGAGACACCAGGCAACCCTGCCTCAGAGAGACAAGCATGCTTAGCACTTGGAGAGACATCCAAGTTAGGAAAATTGTTTATCGTGTTCAGCTTCCCAGGGGAAACATTCATGCAGCAAAATGACATCCACATGTCCCAATCAGACCCGGCATCTTCGAGAATGAGTTGGAGCTGGGGGCTGCCCCTACACTCCCGTCTCAGAGCCTGGTCACTTTGCGAGCCCCCACCCAGGGTCTGTCCCCTCTGCTATTTATTTGACTCCCATCCTCTGGAGCTCAGCTGCCTGTTTTTGTTCCAGAGGTTTGGGGACTGCCGGCCCTTATTTCAGAGCTTGGAGGCAGAGCAGAAGCAGAGCCAGGGCTGGCCCTTCCCATTGTGTGGATTGCAGCTGGGCACACAGCCCAGGGCCAAGAGCCCCAGGCTGCTGCTGGCCTTGGAGCAGGGATCTGTTGTTACAGGTGCAGCTCTCAGCCCACACAGAGGGGTCATACTGGGCAAGACCAGTTTCCACGGCTGCTGCCTTGTAGAAGAGCGGGGCAAAGTACTCCAATAAGATACCTGCAGCTAATGCTCTGACTCAGAAAATAGTCAAGGTATCAAAGCTGAGTTTTTATTTTAAAAATTATACTTTTACTTTAGACAAATACCACTTTTCTTTCTCCTTTTGCTGTAGGTCTTTTTCTTTTTTGCAAACCATATTTACCATTCGATTTTCTGTTTTAGCTGGAGATTAGTATGTGTGAGCCTGAAACCTCATATCAATGCCACACTTAGGATCTTTTCCTTTTATAAAAAAAAAAGGTGGGGGGGTGTTTTCTGCTGCTTACACGTGTAGTAAATAGCAAGATCCTTAAAATAAATTCAAAGGAAAAGAGAACTTCTCATCCAGATGGGGAAACTGAGGCAGGAAAACCACCCATTCACCCCCAGTCCCCATTTATATAAAAGATTCAGGGCAGGGCGAAGCAGAACCTCCTTTGTTAGCTTCAACACGCTTCACTGTCTGGGTGATCATTTATTTTCCCTGAGCATTTATAAATAAGGGGGAGGTTCCCTAGCGATCGAAAGGAATTGAGAAATATGCCATAATTAGAGGAGATAAATCTCCTTGTATCATAATAGCTGATGTTAATGAATCATAATAATTGACTAATCAGAACCTTGAGCAAGTTCCTGTCTCTGAATTTCAATGTCCTGTGTTGTCTAAAAAAGAAAAGCATGTGAATGGGTTGTCTTTAATAGTTTTCCAATTTTAGGTTTCATATTCCCCAAATAAAATAGACTGGACATTCTCTGCCCACCCATGTTAAGTGCTCTATGTCCCTCTGTTTGGCTTTTTGAGGACTTCAGACTAAAGGGGGGTATGTTGGAGGTAAATCATCCCCACATTGGTCAGAGCAGGTGGCTGCCCAAAGGGTGCAGAGATGGAGAGACAGCCTCTTTGTTCCTTCAGGAATAACACTGAACACTTAATTGAATCATGTATACTATAGGTGGAATAGGAAAAGCATCCATCCTTTAAATTTATCTCTTGGCTAAATAAACTCTGTGCTGTGGACTAAATGTTTGCGTCCTCTTAAAATTCATAGGTTGAAGCCTAAATCCTTAATATGACGGTACTTGGAAGTGGGACCTTGGGAAAGTGACTAGGTCTTGAGGGAAGCACTCTCATAAATGGGATTAGTGCCCTTGGAAGAAGTGAAACAAGATACAACAGAAAACGGCCCTTTGCAAACCAGGAAGAGAGCCCTCACCAGATGCCACACCTGCTGGTGGATTGATCTTGGACTTCCCAGCCATCAGAACCGTGAGAAATAAATATTTGTTGTTGAAGCCACCCAGTCTGAGCTATTCTTGTAATGGCGGCCCAAGCTAAGACACTAAATCACTTAAAATAGGAATCCTTTTTTTCTTTAACCTACCCAGAATACACACACATGGATATACACATATATACACAGTGCTGCTATTAAAATTCAAAGGACTCCTGGAACCATGAGAGCACAAATCCAGTTAAAATAAACAGCAACTATAATAACACAACTTAGCAAACACTTAGACATGTATCTCTAAATATTTATTTCAGTCGGTTTTATGTACTAAGTAGGGTACGAGATAGTTCACGTTGAAGAGACATTTTTCTGAAACAAAAACTTGTAAGGGAAGGTTGTGTAAAAACAAACAACATATTGGCATGTTTATTTTTTTTGAGGGAAAATGTAATCAGGACTATAAAGAATAAAACTTTTGACTCTTAACTGTACTGCTTGCCTGTGGGAATTTCTGAATGAACACAAAATGTTGTGTAAACAGACGAGTGACACTGGGAGAGTAACACAGATTATCGCAGAGGACAGCAGAGTCACAGAGCCATTCCTGCGCTCTTCCAGAATGGCCAAACGGTGGAGTCTGAAACCTCTTAGCCCACTCCTGTCTGGGCATCTGATGTTGCAAACTTTGATAACCTGTGTGCCAGGCACGGAGATTCTGCGGGAGACAAAGTTGATGCCTCCATAGAACTCACACTTTAGGACAGAACAGAGAAAGAACGCGAAGATTGGAAGAGACTGTGGCAAACACCACTGGAGAATTTTGACGAGGGTTGTTATTTGAGCTTAGAGAACTATGGAGGTAGGAAAGAGGTCAGGATACCGTTTCAACCATGGTGAGTCTGAGGATGAGGAGCACGTCCGAGGCGCCCACACATGGTAGGTTTTCCGTGATGCTGGGCAGCTGGAGTAGCTATCTCCGCCCCTTGGCCATCTTCTCACTGTGTCTGTCTGCAGGCATAGCGCTGGTGATCGGGCAATTTCTGAGAACCCACAAAAGAAACCACACGGGATCCTCAGAGACTCATTCCCTTGCCCCGTGCCGGATCAGCTTCCAGCCCTGTGTCCATGTCACCTGCTCCCCCCAGCCCCGCTCCTGAGATGCAGAAGAATGAGAATGCTGGGGAAGGGCTCAAGCCTCTATGAAGGGTGCACTGTATCCACGGGGCTGCTGTCAGTATCTGGAGAAACTTAAGTCACTGCTTTCCTTTCCTCGATTGGTCTCACTGTTGGTTTCAAAGACCGGTCCACACGTGGTCTGAAACCTCTGTGCCTTGACTGGGCTTCTGTTGTCTGTTTCACTTCGTTGTCAGATCTGTGCTAGGGATGGGCATGTGAATCCTCATTTATTCCCACCTCCTGGTCAGTCACTTTAGTCATCAGATGCCACTTCTGCCTTCACTGCATTGGTGGAACTGTATCTCAGGTGCCCTGAGGCCCTCCCCATGCCCAGTTCCAGCTGTCTGCACCTCCAGCCTCTCCGGCAAGACACTGTTGGCCTCTTACTCTTTTATGGGACACCGGGTCCCTTTGCTTCTTTTGTGTGATCCTTTTTTTTAATCTTCCCCAGCCCCCTTGGATACATGTCTTTCCTGGGCTACACAGTGGATGGACCCTGAGGTGCTTCCTCAGTCCTCTTGGCGCTCTCCCTTAGCAATCTCACCCACTTGTGGTTGTCACACCTGCCTCTGCAGACACAGGTAGCTCTGAGGAGAAATCTGCCATGTCGGCTGGGAATGGTGGTTCACGCCTGTAATCCCAGCACTTGGAAGGCCAAGGCAGGTGGATCTCCTGAGCTCATGGGACACGCTGATCCAGCACAGAGGCAAGGGAAGGAGGCTCTGAGGATCCCCTGCACGGTTTCTTGTGTGGGTTCTTGGAAATTGCCCAATCACCAGCGCTATGCCTGAAGACAGGCATAGCTGGGAGATCAAGACCAGCCTGATGCAGAGCGAGACCTCGTCTCTAAAAATAGCCAGGCATTGTGGCAGGCACCTGTAGTCTCAGCTACTTGGGAGGCTACAGCAAGAGAATTGCTTAAGCCCAGGAGTCTGAGGTTGCCATAAGCTATGATGCCATGGCACTCTTCCAACACAACAAAGTGAGGCTCTAAAAAAAAAAAAAAAAAAAAAAAAAAGCAATTTGCCACGTCCACTTCCTTTCAGTTATTCTGAGGTCACCCCAAACTTAGGAGTCAAACTTTCCATCTTCAAAGCTTCTGTATTTTATATGACAGGTATATGGGATTGGAAACCTTGGAAAGGAAGGAAGGACAAGTTCCAGTACCATCCTTTTCTATTTCTGGTGTTGCAAATAAAGGAGTAATACACGCATATATGTGTACAGATGCACACACCATGCCTTTCATAGGAAGCAACTCCAAACTGGTTTTCATTGACACAGTGTAACTTCCCCCAAATTCTCTGTTAATCATATTCTTTTTCCTCAAAACAACAGCTGTGTTTGTGCAAGAAAAGCCCCAATGTCCTGTTGACTCACTGGGAATTTCTGATTATTTAAGTTATGACTCCCATGTCACTGCCTTTACTGACATGTCTAATACACAAGTTCACCGAACTGCGAGAACAAAATTCATTGCAAATACATTTTAGCATGCTTCTTCTGAAACAAATTTTATTTGAAAAGTCTGAGGGCAATACATCATGCAGAAAATACAGTGGTCCAGATGTGTGAGTGTGAATGAGTGCCTGACTGGCCCAACTAGATGTCTGCCTCACAGTTCTCGAATCTTTCAGCCATGAATTAAAGTAAACTCTATTAATAATAACTAAAAGATCTGGCTGGGTGTGGTGGCTCATTTCTATAATCCCAGCACTCTGAGAGGCTGAGGCAGGTGGATTGCTTGACCTCAGGAGTTCAAGACCAGTCTGAGCAAGAGTGAGACCCTATCTCTACTAAAAAATAAAAAAAAATAAAAACTAGCTGGGTGTTGTGGCAGGCACTTGTAGTTCCAGCTACTTGGGAGGCTGAAACGAGAAGATGGAGTGAGCCTAGGAATTTGAGGTTGCTGTGAGCTGCGATACCACAGCACTCTACCAAGGGCAACAAAGTGAGACTGTGTCAAAAAACAAACAAACAACAACAAAAAAAGTAAAATACTGCATAGTACCCAAGTCCAGCTTCTATTCTGAAGGTCCATGTGGAAAGGTATGGAAGAAATGAAGCTTCCCAGGGGAAGGCAGAAACGATTGAAGGCTCAGCCCCAGAGTGAAGTATATTTGCTTTTGGAGAAAGCTGGAGCCTGGGAATATTCTAGAAGCTAAAAGTTCTAGAACCTGTAGGTAAGAACATATCCTTTCAATCTGTTTATCTATCTTCCTGGAAAGCTAAAATAGAGTGTTTTGAAAACTGGTAATGAAGAAACATAGGCTATAATTGTGTGTATTATTAAATAACAAATGAATTGTTCATGCAATTTGTCCGGCAGAGAAAGTGCTTCTAAACAAATACATTCACTTCTTGGTTCATTCAGCTAACATGGAGCAAACACAGCATATGAACGGAGCAGCTTTCTTCCTCCCCAGCCCTGGAGAGGACGTCCTCCCACGTTATCACCTGCAGAACCGCAGGTACAATAACGGATGGGGCTTATGAAGGGAGATGGTTTCCAGCCTGGGGCTGGACCCAGGCATTACAGCACTGGTCAGGTTCGGACGGGGAAACATCTGGAGCATTTTACATAAATATTCTCCACAGAAACCTCAAAAGGAAAAGAAGAATCGGTTGTATAGAGTTCGTCTAGATCATTTGCCCTCACCACAGTGCTAATAATATCTGGGATTAGGCTGGCTGGACTCCAGGATGCTTTGGACAAAACAAGGGCAGACCCTTTCATGGGTCTAGGGTCAGCTGGAAGCTCATGGTCAGTGGCCTGCTCAGGACCACACAGGCTGTGCAGTTTTCTGTCCTCCCTGTCCCTAAGGCTGTGGTGCTCTCTTGGCTGGGCCTGCTCGGGTTACAGCCGAAAGTGCTGGGAAGTAGGGTAAAGAAAGCAGCAGGATGAGTGGGGCCAGGTCGGGTCCCCAGCAGGAGGGCTGCGCCGCTGTCCCCACCCCGTGGTGCTGTGAAAGAATGGGGCTTGTTGTGTGGGTGGAGGGGGGTGCGCTAGGAGGTGTGAGCAGAGAAGAAGGTGGAAATTTGAACCCAGGCTTTGCTGGCAGCCCGGCGCCTGCTGTTAGACAGCGAGATGAGCTCTGATAAGCCTGGAGGCACCTTCCCCAGGCCACAGCCAGCCTGGAAACTCGAGCACCCCGTGGAGAGGGGAAGGCCAGCGGGAAGGGCCTGGTGGGAGAGGCAGGGGGTGGGGGGTGACTTTGCTGGCACCCCCAGGTCAGGCCACTGAGCCTTGGCACTGGGGACATGAGGAATCTACAGGGGGAAGGCCACAGCCTGCAGGGCCCTTCTGCAGGGGTGAGAGGGGGCGGGCAGGACCAACTATGGTCACAACCAGAGCCCGGAGGTGGACCCTATCCTGGGACGTTGCTAGACCCTGCCAGACCAGTGTGGGGGGATTCCAGCCAGCCTCGCAGGCACCCACATTTCCCTATCTAGGCCTGGAGGCTGGGGCCACCCCCCCATCCCAGATGTAATTCAGTCGCGGGGGTGAACCTCACGGCGCCTGCGCAGCACGATGACGTGATGACGTGCCAACTAAGGCGCGCCGACGACGTGAAGGCAGGGCCTCGGGAGCCTCGCGAGCCTCGCACGCCCGGGGCTGAGGCGGTGTGATTCCAATAACCAAGAGGCGGCAGCACCCTGAGCCCTTCGAGGGAGATATGGTAAGAGGAACGTGCTGTCCGCAGGATATCGCTGCGCGTTAGTGAGGAAGGGCACAGTGACGCAAACGCTATGACGCGCGTTAGACAGGAAGGGCACGGTGACGCAAACGCTATGACGTGTGGGAACCTTGACATTATGCTGTGAAATAATCCAGTCACAAAAAGACAAGTGGTGTCCCCTGCGTGCCCCGCCTACAGCAGGCAGGTTGGTGGAGAGGGAGGGCGGAGTGGAGGCTGCCAGGGCCTGGGGGGTGGGGGGAATTATACTTTAATGGGTGCACGATTTCAGGATTTCAGTTTTGCAAGGTGAGAAAGTTCTAGAGATCTCTTACACAACAACGTGGTTGTGTCTAATGCCACCAAACTATCTGTACACTTGGAAATGGTTAAGATGGTAAATTTTATGTTATAGGGTTTTTACCACAATAAAAAATGTGGAAAGAAAAACATGAGCACAGGAGTGATAGTAAAGCCTGGCAAATTGCATAATGAGAGAAAATTATAGACGAAACTTATTTACAGACATTGATGCCGTATGTTAAATTAACTGTTAGCTAAGAGAATCTAACTACATCAACAAAAGTATTTATAAAAATGGTTAAAGTGGTCAATTTTATGTTATGAATATTCCACCACATTAAAACAACAAATCCTCTATGAGTTCATTACTCTGTGACCAAAGTCCTCAAGAACTGAGCAGGGAAGAGGGAAGATGGGGGCCAGGCTGTGACCACGGGTGCTGGGGACACCCCAGGCGGGAGCTGCTGTAACCATCTGGGTCACTGCCCAGCCCAGGAAGCAGCCGGACCCCTCTAGGAGGTTGGTGACTGGGGTTCGCGGTACGGGGTTCAGCGTGGCACCAGGGTGGTGAGAGAAAGGGGAACCTGGATGCCTCAGAGTATTGGCTTGGATCCGTTACCAGAGGCCTGTCATAGAGAAAGTTTCTCTAAAAAGAAGAGAAAGAGGCATGAGGCAAAATGCAAAAGCACAAGTGAATTACAGAACCAGAAATGGTTTTAAACTCTAAAAGGAAATATTTAGTTTCTCTGTAGGAAGCAATGGGGTAGCTATTCTTGTCTCTTCCTCTTCCTCCTGCTAAAGATATTCCTTATTTGTTTTTTTTTTTTTTTTAATTTCAGATTAATATTAGGGTACAAATGATGAGGTTACAATGTTTGCATTAGTTAGGTGAGTTCCCTATTGTAGTTGTGTCCCACACCCAAGGGGTGTCCCGGGTACCCTCACATTGTGCCCATTAGGTGGGAGCACACCCATGCCCCTCCCTTTTCCCCTCTTCCCTCCACTTGAATTAAATTGAGTTTTTCTGTAGGTGTGTATTAGACTGTCTACTGACTTCATATTAGTACTGAATACATTGAATGCTTGGTTTTCCATTCTTGTGATACTTTATGAAAGAGAATGTACTTCCACTCCATCTAGATTAATACAAAAGATGTAAAGTCTCCACCTTTTTTATGGCTGGATAGTGTTCCACAGCATACATCTCCCAGTTCATTAATCCATTCCTAGGTTGATGGGCATTTGGGTTGTTTCCACATCTTGGTGATTATAAATTGAGCTGCAATAGACAATCTAGTCCTTCTAAGGATATTCTTTCAAAGGGCTTCTGCTCCCATCCCTTTTAATGAGTCACACAAATGCTTGCACATGGATCCAGTTCAAAGGGCAGGACCAGGCTGACACCCCCAGTGGAGTGTCACTGCGACACACCCCCGTGTGTCGGCTGCAAACTCAGAACACCCATGATCTCACCCATAGCAAGAAGCTAAACCTCGATGAAAACACTTTTTAATGAGTGGTACTTGTCATGCTTCAAAATAATCAAAATGGACCAGTGTTCAGATCATCATTTCAAGGATTTTATATGTGTTCTTTGAAAAGAAAGATAGGAGGGTCCTGAATGAACAGGGCTCTCTGCCTTTCAGGCGAGACTTAACAGGGTGCTCCTCCTTCCAATGTGTTGGCTAACGCCACAGCACAAGTGTATTTAGCTTTTTGTTCCAATGTTGCAGTGACTAACCAGTGAGGAGGACTTTGCTCACAAGAGATGATGTGTGGGAAAGCGCCTTGTTCCTTGTTTGGAAGGCACTGCATTAGTGTCCCTCACCAGAAACCCTTCCAAGAGAGCATAGCTTGAAGCAGGTGCCCCGGGGGTGGGGGGTGGGTGGATAAATCTGAAATGCCACTCTGCTCTGCGGGTACCTGGGCCTGTAGCTGTCCATGGTCAGTTACGAACAAAGGACAACTTGTATCTGATTGTGAAATAATACATATTGTTTAATAAAATAAGGCCTTGGAAAATACAGAAGATTGTAAGGTATCTTAATTTTGATATTTGAAAAATGTTTTCAAAAGAGACCTATTTCCAGGAGATTATTTATAGGGAATAAAACACCTCTTCTGATAGTTTCAGTAAACCAAGCCAGTAAACAGCAAGAAATGTGAGATTCAAGCCATTTAGCCGAAATCTAGAAAAAGATTGAGTTCCACTAATCCAATACTATAGGGTTTCCTGCTTATCACAAAGGGAGCTGGATCCTGCCTCTCACTGCTGAGTGACCCTCGTATGGACAGCTACGCCTGGTGAGCAATGAAAGACCAGCAGTGTCTGACCATGTGACCTAGGAAAGCCATTTAATGCCTACGGAGCAGCCATCTCCTCCTCTATCCACCAGGATCTCTGCACCTGCCTCCCAGTGACGCAGAGAACTCAAATCAGCTCAGCAAGGAGAAGTCCTGGTGTGTATCTGGCACACAGGAATATTCCAGAAAGACAGCTATCACTCCCACACTTTTGCAAACAGGTGTAAAATACTGCTTAAATCATTGCTAAATCCCCTGGGTAGTTAGGGTAATTTACCTTTCTGAATAAGGTAATAAAGACTCGGTATAACCCAGGAGTGATCAGGTATCTCTCATGTGTGCTCTCTCTCTCTCTCTCTTTTTTTTTTTTTTTGTAGAGTCCGAGTCTCACTTTATTACCCTTGGTAGAGTGCTGTGCCATCACAGCTCACAGCAACCTCCAGCTCCTGGGCTTAGGCAATTCTCTTGCCTCAGCCTCCCCAGTAGCTGGGACCACAGGCGCCTGCCATAACGCCTGGCTATTTTTTGTTGCAGTTTGGCTGGGGCTGGGTTTGAACCCACCGCCCTCGGTATATGGGGTCAGTGCCTTACTCACTGAGCCACAGGTGATCTGGCTTCTGATGCCATGAGCCTGCCTGGTGCTATTAGACTCCTGGGAAATAGGGGACAGGGCAGATTGTGGGTATGTGGGAGCAACCTCATGATGCGCCCATCTTTCTGTCCTGCCAGGTGTAAAGTGTTTGCCTCTTTGTCCATTTGCCACAGGGAGTTAGAATGTACCTCTCTTAAGGACAAGAGGGCATGGAGCTCTGTGGAAGACACGTCATCCACACAATATTTTTCCAAATAGTACTGTCCTAGGCAGGAGAAACAATTTTGAACAAGACCCTGAATCTGGGTTGTGAATGACCTTGAGGCAGGTATTTTATTACCAAGTTTATCACATAGCCAGGCTGCACCCCAACCCTCACAGCCACTTGCTCCTGGTCACCTGACGTACGCTCCTGGTGACAGAGGCCTGGAGTAGTTGAGGAAAGGTAGAAATTGACGTACGGAATAACATTTGTGATTAAAACTCTTGGGGGTAAGGGAGACAAAGGTCAGTATAGTTCATAAGCCAAAAATATGTCGAAGTTCTAAGAAGCTAAGGGCCATTCTGTTTCCTATAATTGGTATGTTTGGAGTTTAAATAAAGACAGATTATTTTCCATTTCCTGCCCTTGACCTGAACCAAGCCAGTGACTGCCACCGGCCTTTGTAGAGTCTAAACTTCCCTTTAGGTCTCTTGTGTTTACAGGAGGCTTTAGGACAGCATTCCATGTCACCAACATTTCCAGAATGTTCAAGAAAACTGGGAAAAATATACCCCTTCACAGAGAACACTTTGAAAAATAGGCAGAGGAAAGCTCTGTGCAAAGCAACCTAGGGTTCAATTCTTGGCTCTGCTGCACGGACACTGTCAGTGGCTCTCTCTCATTGAACTGGCAGGTGCACTAAGGCCTATGACCAGGAAAGGTTCATGAAGCATCCCTAGGCCAGCTCCAGCTGAAGGGCTGGGATGTCATTCCCCAAAACCTCCTGAAGCTGTGGGGAGGGAGAGAGAGTAAGACTTGCCACGTGACAACAGGATGAAATCAGTCCTAGGACATCAGTTAGGGGAGCCTTCATGGGAGCTTCCACCGTTATCAGGAAACATGAATAACAGGGAGGAACATGAGAATTAAGCATATAGCCCACAATCATGGAATCATGGATGGCAGCAGAGGAGTGGTGCCTTGGGGAGAGTGGCTTGACATCCAGTCGTGGTGACTCTCAGTTATCACGGTGCTGGAAGCTCACAGGAAACTCCCCCAGACCCCTAGGACAGGGGACTCCAGGGAGGGAGCTTTCATTTATGCCTCACGGTGAATGAGATCCACTGGTTCATGTTACCGGCATTACCAGGGCCATATAGTTCAGATACCTACAGCAGCTTAGGTCCATGTTATCAGAGCTCGAGCTGGCCCCAAACTTCAGCCTCACTATTCCTGTGGATGTCAGCCTACACAGCTGCCAGACATGTCACCTGCCTCCTTACTGTGGCCCAACCTGGTATTTGCAGAACAAGGCTGTGCCCATCTTCTGGAACTCTGCCCAGTCCAGGTCTGGGCTCAGGGAGGATCATAGGGAGGGTAGGGTGAGTCCAGTAAGAGCCCCCAACTAACACCCACACTGGGGCCACCCGACAGAGTTCCAGCAGGCTCCTCAGTGAGACCATCTGGAAAGTCCAAAGCTCAGTTTATCATGGAGACATCACTACATCTGGGTGTTGCAACCTTAATGACCATTTGTACTGAGCCCTGATAATGTGCTTTCTTACCGTCCACCAGCGGAGAATTAGGAAACAAAACTTGCCCATTTGTCCAGCAAGTCGAGGTGGCTAGGCCACTAGGACACGACGTGGTTTTCCCCACATGCTGGTTGACTGTGGGTCTTATCTTTTTCCCCAGAATTAGAGTGGCCTACGATGTGATGCCCCAGGAACCACAGTTTCCAAGGAGCCCTTGCTCCTGCCTTAGGATCTGACTCAGGGGCTTCCTTGTAGATCCCACAGCCTGGCACACACACGTCTGTTTTCTCCTTGTTAAACTGGACAGGCCTTTGAGGACTTGCTTTGTGGCTCCAGCATCACACACAGTATCTGACACATGGGCAGCAGTTAATCCACGCTGAGCGGGTGAGAGGACATGGGGTGAGGGGCCACGGGACTTGGGTGGGGCAGGCTTTAACCTTCCTTCCCCCCCCCCCCAATCCATCCCTTCTTTCTTTCTTTTTTTCCCTCCCTATTCTTTTTCTTGTTTTCTTTGAGTCTCTGTCATCCAGGCTAAAGTGCAGTGGCATCAGTCTAGCTCACTCACTCAAATTCCAAGGTTCAAAGCCATCCTCCTGCCTCAGCCTTCCAAGTAGCTGGGACTACAGGTGTGCACCACCACACCCAAATAATTTTTCTATTTTTTATAGAGACACAGTGTCACTCTTGGTCAGGCTTATCCCAAGCTCCTGGCCTCAAGTAATCTTCCTGCCTCCACCTCCCAAAATGCTAGGATTATAGACATAAGCCACCGTGCCTGGCCCTGATTATTTTTCTTTCACCAACAATGTTTCTTAGGTACAGGAGAGAAGACATTCTTCAATCCGCGTGGCCTGCTTGCTCTTGCTTATTTTCTCCTTTTTCCCCATGCTGCAGAACCAGCAGCAGGCAACAGCATCCATCTGAAACTGCAAAATGCTTTATTTACAACCAGTAAGACTAACCCTTTTATAGTAGTGATTAAATCTTCTCTGAAAAATGAACTTAAAAAGTTAACCGAGGTGGCCTTGAGGGCAATACAGTGTAGATCATGGTGAGGGTGGGAGAAGTTTATGGCAAGAAGGACTTGGGGTGGAGGGAACAGGAATAGCTTGAGTTTGGGGAGCATTTGAACAACCAGGCAATTTTCCCTTCCTGAAGCCGCCCGTGTACACCTCGCCTCCCGCCCCCCCGGGACGCGTTAACTGCTTAGAAAAGGCCATGAAACCAACGGAAGACCAAGCCAGAGGTGGGCACCTCCAACACGTCGTTTCTGCACCATGTCTTGCATAGACGAAGCCACTCTGTGGGTCACTGTGGAAACTTCAGTCCCGCATTACTTTTTCCCCAGGGCTCTCTCACTTTGCAATAAAACTCACGAGCCAGGCTCAGCTCTATGGAATCTCATTCATCAGAAATCACTTTAAGGCTAAGTGGGCCTCTGCTGAGGCCACAGGTGGGCAGATCAGGTATCTGGGGGCTGCTGACACAGACGGGCTTCTGCAAGGAGAGGCAGGCGTTGACTAAAGTCTCAGGGAAGAGCAGGGGGTCCATCACCCCAGGCTTCCTGGGTAATACAGTCTTGAGATCAATGCTCATTAAACACAAGTGATGCTAATACCTCTGACAGGTTACACCTCAAGTGATAATTAAAAGCATATTTCCTGACGCTTAGCCGCTATGAAATGCATTCCTGTTTATGCCGGGTAGGAGGCCTCGCATTGAGTCCCAGTGGACACTTGTAGTTCCCCCAGGAAGCTGCTACGTTTCCGGGTTGTCACTCAGTATTTTGATCTGATTTCCTTTACTCAAGTGAAATAGAACCTGGCGTTGGTGCTATCTCCAACTCCATTGACATAATTGGTTAAAAACCAATTAATGTCAGCATAAGCCCAAGAATGGAAACTTCATTTTGCATGAACACAGTTTCTGTTCTATTCATGGATGAAGTTTACTAATCATCAGCTGCACCCTGCTACATTTTCTAAACCTCCAATTCAAGAGAGACGGAGCAGCTGCTACGTTAAATCCTTTGCGCGTCATGCTGGAAAAAGCCTCAGTGTCTGAGACCCTGGAGTGAAAATGGGAGCTGCCGAGGGCCAGAGGGACCTTTCAGGAAAGCACCAGATTCTTATAATGGCTAATAACGTCGCTGGTCTGGTACTTATGGTATCAAGTTGTCAAATGTTATCTCAAGAACTTTATCAGTAATGGGAATGTTCAACATTTCTTTGAAAGACTTGGACTTACTGATCTTTCAAACATGTCATTAGAGCACAAGAAAGGGTGATAGGACCAGAAGAACTTGTCTCTACACCAGTGTTCTTAAGTGTCACAGTGTCAGTTTGGCCTGGAGAGGGGAGAAGGATGAACGTGAGATTCTCCATTCCTCCAAAGCCCACTGATGCCCTGGGAACGCACTTGGAGTAGTAAATGTCTCAACCTCAGCTCTATCTCATACATCTGTGTTCACCTGAGAATCAGGACTGGTGAACTTCAGCTAAAAAAACAAAAAGGATCTAGGTGGAAATCCTCTCCTGAGTCTCTTTCTTCTCTTCCCACCTGTGATCTCAGGAGCACGTCAGGAAGAAGCAAGGGCGGGGTGCAGAGCTTTCATACTCAGCTTGTTAGGACCTGGCCGCAACCCAAAGCTTCCACATGGGAGGCAGGACTCATAAAATGGGAGGAGTCCCCGAAAGTTGACCCTGTACCTCAAAAGGCTGGATGGCCCTGATGGTTTGAGAGCTTTGTTTGGTTGTTTGCTCAAGCATTGGTACCAGAAGCACATTTATTTTGTTAATAATAACATGAGAGGGGTGATCCTGGTCTTAAGGGCACCCTTTCCTCAGGGTTCACAAAGTGCTTTTTTTTTGTTTTTTGGAGATGGAATCTCACTCTGTGCCCTGGGGTAGAGTGCTGTGGCATCATAGCTCACAGCAACCTCAAACTCCTGGGATCAAGCGACCCTCTTACCTCAGCCTTCTAAGTAGCTGGGACTACAGGTACCAGCTACAATGCTCAGCTATTTTTTCTGTTTTTTGTAGAAATGAGGTCTTGCTCTTGCTCAGGCTGGTCTCAAACTCCTGAGCTAAAGGGATCTTCCTGCCTCCACCTCCCAGAGTACTATGATTACAGGTGTGAGTGCCAAGCCTGGTCACAAGGTGCCTTAAAGTTATTTATTTATCCCAATGCAAAACAGCCATCCCTCCCTGTCCCCAGAGGAAGGAACTAGCAGCTGATTTCCGGCTCCCGTTTTTGTGGTTGCCTGTTGCTAGATTCTCATTAGTGGAGGAAGGAAAGCTCCTGGCTTGTACTAAAACCCACACACCAGGTTCTTTGTCAGGGCCACTATACAGGGGACAGCATCAGAGTGGACAAGTGACCAGGAGTCAAACTACTAACCTAATCTCCTACCAGTTGAAAGTACAGATTTGATTACAGATTGACAGACTTGTCCCACATGCCATGTGAAGATAATGGGGTTTTATGGGGGAGAACATTATCTAACTGGTCACCAAAAAATTCCTGGTAGGTTAAGGGATTCTGAAAAGGCACCGTTGCCTAGCGGTTGATACTGTTTTGGTTTATGTCCACTAGTGCAAACACTGAGATATTTGATTTACACTACTTACACAGATACTTGCCACATTCTCAGTATGTAAGCACAGAACCTGTTAGGAGATAAGAATGGGGTAAGAAGTTCCTCGAGGAACTTACTGTTTGGTAGAGAAGGTAAGAAAGGCAAATGTATAATAAGTTCACAATTGAGCAGCTGGGAGAGTTTGAGAAAACAATTCAGGTGTCCTCTCCGTTTTAGTGAGGGGGGTGATGGAAGGAGTCAGGACTGAGGGAGGAATGGGGGTGGTGGGGTCTCAGGCCAAGGAGGAGTAGGATGCTGGTCACAGCAGCCAGGATGTCCTCACTGAACCCCATCCTGCGGCAGGTGGAGCTCTCGGCTCGGCTCGCAGGAAGACTCAGCCCTGCCAAGGCTTTTCCTGGTTCTGAGCAGGGAGCAGCAGTGAACAGATGTCCCCTGGGTACTCAGCACATCAATAGAATCACCCATTAAAAGGAGACCACCTGGTGATTCCAAGCCAGGCCTGCCACTTTCTGCTTCTGCAGAGAGGGGACTGTTTTTCTCAATGACATTTGCAAGCCCCAGATGGTGGGTGGTTGCCACTGCCAAGAAATCAAAGACCTCCTGAAACTCAAGTTCAAATTAAGTTTATGAATTCCTTTGTGTTCTTTTGTAGAAAAAATAGATCAGGGAAGCATACAAACCACTCTCTAATGTCGTGAGCCACGCCAGTACCCCTTGTGGGTGCACCTGTCCTTACTCTCCACCCTCCTTAGGCTCAACCCACTCCCTGGCTACTCAAACCTCAGAGACAGGAGGAGCCACACAGCCAAATGCTCAGAACACCCTGCAAACTCACAGAATCCTCCAGAAAGGAAACAAGGTTGAGCATATTCAGTACATTTCAAGCTTGTGCCTAGTTTTAGCCAGAGTTAAACTCTCACACACTAAAATCAGAATATCAATACCAAAGGGTTCTTGATCATTTTCCAGCCTGACTCGCGTCGTGCTGGGCAAACCGTCCAAGTTGGCTGGCCTGGGGTGTGGGCGGCTGGCTGTGTTGTGGAAACACTGCCGGGGCCATGGCAACGGTGCTGAGGGCTCCTGCGCCTTCGTGCCTGGCTGAACACAAGCCCCAAAGACGTGACTGTACAGGCGTGACCTCATTTCAGCAAGGAATGAGCTTCTCTGTCCTTTGGACAGTGAATGATTCCCAGATCCCAAGAGCCACACCTACATGTTTAGGCCTGGGGAGGGAAGGAGGGATGAGCCTTGCCAGCTTCAGTCCTGTCTGCCTCTGAATAGAATATATAGTGTTGCTTCTCAGGTAAGGAAGAGGATTTATGCCAAACTTTCCCTCCATTCTTTGGAAACAGCATTATTAAGTCCTTGCTGCCCATGCACCTGCTATTGGGCGGCACACAATGGGGGGAGGTTTTCTCCTAAGAGACGTACCATCTCTGCTCTCAAAGGGGTTGTTTTCAAGAGTGCAAAATACCAAATGAGACTTTTCCTTGAACCTCAACCTTTATTAAAATTATGTAGGGAGTGAAATGGTACGTCTAACCTACTACAGAGTGTCCCAAAAGTTGCCCCTAAAATCTCCATATGGGAATGGGAAATTACAGATAAATGTACCTTTATTTACAAAATACTCAGTGCAAAATTATACAGAATGTTCTTTATGTGTTGGCCACCTCTTTGTAAAATTTTCAAATGCATATTTATAAATAGAGTTATGTTTAGCTGCAATTTCCCTTTTTTTTGTGTGTGTATGGGAGATTTTAGGAGTGACCTTTAAGACACTTTGTAGAATAAAAATATTCTCATTTTTAATTAGTCACAAAGCCATTACTTGCCAACTCAGGTTGCAAAAAGAAAAATCTATTATCTATTAACAGACACCCAGTGGCCACTGGCAGGTGACACCCACTTCCTTCTCTCCTTCACATAAAACCTTCACCAGGGCACATTTCACTGCCACAAATTGGCATGTGCTTTAGACAACATGAAGAAATTGTGAGGACCAATTATGTAAACACAATATGAAAAGGAATTTTTTTTTTGAGACAGAGTCTCACTCTGTAAGCTCTTGGTAGAGTGCCATGGCATCACTGCTCACAGCAACCTTCAACTCCTGCCTGGGCTTAAGTGATTGTCTTGCCTCGGTTTTGAGTAAAGATGGGTTCTAGCTCTTATTCAGACTGGTCTCCAATTCTCAAGATCTAGCAATCTACCTTCCTCAGCCTCCTAGAGTGGTAGGATTATAGGCACGAGCCACTGCCAAAAAGGAAATCTTAACATAAAGGTAGCACATCATACTCCATACCAAAAAGACAGTCCACTCCTCTGGACAGGTGAGATGATCCTTCTCTTCCTCTGCAGTTCAGTTATGGCCCTAGCTCATCTCAGGCAGTTAGTCCTTTTCCTTTCCATCTCCAGGGTGCCCACAGCTCTGAGCCCATCTGTGGTCCACTTCACACTTCTAAGAAGAGCACATTCTTCAAGTCCTCCTTGTGGAAGGACGGAGCGTCTGCACCCACTCTGCCAGGACATCACTGAAGCCAGTGAGGAGCAGTGTTCTTAAGCGATGCGATGAGAGACAGACAAGCACAGATTTTCTTTTCTTTGCACTGTGCAGATTTAGAAAGACATGTATCTTCCAATCCACAGAGAAAGCAGAAGTCAGGGGAAATGGGCTGTGAGAATCCCGGGCACGGCATTAGATGGAGCTGGAGTGCTTGGTAGGAAGGACTTTTAAATTCCTTCCAAACAAATAAATGCCAAGGCCCACCCTCATTCACTCTGCTAATTCTAATCTGTATTAACTTGATCTGATAGTGACTTTATTCCCACCCACCCACTTTTTTGAGCAACTTGAAATAGCTGCTCCTTCCTCCCTCCTAACATCTGCTTCTCTCTCACAAAAAAGGAGACCAAGAGGGGTGCCCCGCCAGATCCCATCATTCTGCCCCTTCCTGGCTCCTCTCCCCTCCTACCAACCCCAGAGCTAAGTGTTCCGGTGTGTTTTATGCTTAACTCTGAGCTATTACAAAAGGACCCGATTCTTCCCATCCCCAGAGCAAAGCCACGATTACACGGACATCAGGAAAACAAGAAAGACCCATCTGACATTTATTTTCCCGTCTCTGGAGGGCATCTGCATACTCAAGTGAGATGTTGCATTTTGATAATAGGTTGTGGGCCTGTGGTTTTCCTCTGTGTTGATGTGTAACCCAGGGAGACAAGTTTTACAGTGATTTGGTGACTGTATAATCAATGCCCACTCTGTGCGAGGCATTTCGAGAGATGCTAAGGGCTTTTTATCCAGTTGCAAGGCAGATGTGGGCACAAGAAAATTAACTCATAATAGAAGGAAGTGTATGTAGGGACCTGTCAGTGAGATGGAAAATTCAAGGAAGAGAAAGACTACTGTGGACTAGAGTGCCAGACAAGGCTTGGCATCGGTGGGGTGGGGGGTGGGATTGAGCCTTCAAAGATGGCAGAATAGCCCAGGTGAAGAGGAAAGGCAGAAATGCCCTACAGCTGCTGGGAAAGCACAGCCTTTCGTGGCTGATGGAAGGCTGGCATTGCTGAGTGGGAAGACATCACACCATGGTGACAAAGGCCATTTTCTCTTCAGGGCGTCCAACTTCCATAAAGAATGATGCTGCTTTGCTGTGGCATTCTGTGGACATTCCAGGCCATGTGCTCTGAGGCTATTTTTACAAAAGGACACAGCCATATGTCTAACCCCACACACTCTTCCAGAACCTTGTCACTGCCCCATCAAGAGGTGGAGTCTATTTTCCCTTCCCTTGAATTCTAGAGGGACTTGCAGGCCACCTCAATAAATAAATGGCAGGGGAAGTGATGTTGCCGGGCTTCCGAGGCTATGTCTGGTCATCTGTTTCTCTGAGGACAATCACCATTAGAACCAGCTGCCATATCGTGAGGAAGCTCAGGCCACATGGTGAGACGTCCCAACAGATGAGCTGAGCTCAGGTCCCAGCCCAAAGCCAGCGGGAGTCACCAGACATATGACTGGATGAGCTTTCAGATGATGAGGACAGCCAACCTTTTAGGCACCAGGGACCAGTTTCGTGGTTTTGGAATGATTCAAGCACATGACGTTTCCACCTCAGGTCATCAAGCATCAGATTCTCATAAGAAATTTACAACAGGGCTCCAGCTCCTGTGAGAATCAGGAGGTGGAGCTCAGGTGATGGTGGGAGCCCTGGGGAGCAGCTGTAAACACAGATGAAGCTTCACTCCCTCCCCCGCCGCTCACCTCCTGCTGTGCAGCCTGGTTCCTAGTGGCCATGGACAGTTGCAGGTCTGCAGCACCAGTCTCAGGGGTCAGGCCCCCACAGTGATGAGTCCAGGCATCCAGCCACCCACCTTTGAACTTCCCTGGCTGACAGCAAGTGGAGCAGAGACAAGATATTCCTGCTAAGCCCTGCTAGAATTACAGATTTAAGAGCAAAATAAATGTTTCTGTTGCTTTAGGGTGGTGTGTTATGCACACTTGATAAATGGAGCTGATTCCATATCAATTCCTTACTTAGTCCTACTAAAACTCTTCAAGAATCAGAGTCTGAAAATTTAGTAATTAAAGCAACGTTTCTGTTGAATACATACTGCCTCTCAATCTCCATGATGCAGATAAAATTGTTTTTCAGGTTGAATTTCCCAACTGCGTGAGGAAAGGCACATGGTTCCCCTTCACCTCCACTTTTCTTTCTGCTTCTGTGACTCAGAGAGAACGGTGTGGGTTTCCGCCTTGTCCACGTGACTGTCGTGGCCTCTCCAGCAAGACAGTTTCTAAGGCTTAGACATGTTTCTGAGGCAGAGACACCTATGTTTGTTTATTTATTTATATATTTTTAGAATATGAAAGTATACGTTTATTTTAGAGAGAGGAAAGAGTGGGGAAAGATGAGAAAGAGAGAGAAAAGAAAGCAGAAAGCAGGGAGTAAGAGAGGGGATGATGGGGGGAGGGAATGGTGTGGCATCCCAAAGCAAAGACGACTGCCGGCCGACACCCATGTTCATTTCAAAACAAAAATAAAATGCCCTTCCAGCTGCCAGTCTCTGTGTTCTTCCGTGTTCCTGTGTGCTGGTGCCACAACCAGTCGTAAATATTCATCATCTCTTGTCATTTAAGTAAGGCGGGCACAGACATCAGCAAGGTCAGAGTGGGGGCCTCGGCAGGTGCCACAGAGTCATCCCTGATGGACGTCTGCGTGGGAAGCAGAAATTAATTCAAATTCAGGCCTCACCTGAAAGAACAGGATGAATCCTGTCCCACCGACAACTGCCCAGCATGTAACTCACTGCTGGGTCAGCTGAGTTTCCAGTTATCTACTTCCTACAGCCCTATACAGTTTTTTCTTTTTTCTTTTCTTTCCTTTTTTTTTTTTTTTTTTTTTAATGCCATTTGACCCTCTGGACTTAACGTCAAAAAAGGAGCAATAAACTCAAAGAAAATTAAAGGAAGCATGAATTAATACTTTTCAAGTAGAGTTATAAATATGGATTAACAAACTGTGGTATATGTACACCATGGAATACTATTCAGCCACTAAAAAGATGGAGACTTTACATCTTTTGTATTAACATGGTTGAAGGTGGAACACATTCTTCTTAGTAAAGCTTCACAAGAATGGAGAAGCAAGAATTCAGTGTATTCTAATATGAAGGCAGTAGATGTGCTAATACAAGGGGTGGAGTAGGGGAATGAGGGAGCGGGGAGAGGAGGTCACGGGGTATGGCACACCTCTCGGGGGCAGGACACTATTGTAAGAGGGACTCTATCAAAAAATGCAATCAGTGTAACCTAATTCTTTGTACCCTCAATGATCCCCAAACAATAAAAAGAAAGAAAAGAAAAACCTAAATAGAGTTACAAATAGAAAACAGGATGTTGCAGTGGGTAGGGTCTTTGGAGTTAGAGACATGTGACGTTGAGGCCCGGTGCCTTAGCTTGGGCCAAATTACTAAGGCTTGGAGAGCCTGGCTTCTTTCATGTTTTGGATGGGGATAAAACAAGCTGCCTTACTGGATGATTGTGAAGCTTAAATGGGAAAATGGCACAGGAAAAGCTCCTCCTGGCATACAGTAGGTGCTCAGAGCTCCAGCATTGCTCTGAAGCAGAGGAACCCTGGGTTGTCTTAGGTCTTTGGCAACTTTCTAGAAGTCCATCTTAACATCCAGTAAAACCAGTACTGCCAAGGATAATCAGTGTATTTCAGGGGCTCATCACAAGTTAGCAAAGCCCCAAGCAGGTGACAGACTTGGAAATAATATTCTATGAAAGGTCTCACTTGGGTAAGTTTGGTGAAGTGCTTCCTTTGCAGCGAATAAAATAAAAAATAGGCTTGTCTTTCCGTCTTGGTGCAAAGAAGAACAAGAATAAAATTACCTTCAAGCCCTTAAAAGTCACAGCAGTGTGGACTCCTGGGTCTCCCACTGCAGGACAGTGTGAGTCTGACACCTCAGGAAACGTGCACATCAGAGCCGCTGAATCAGATTCTCCAGGTGTGAGGCCCAGGAGGGGACTTTTCATTTATTTATTTATTGTTATTGTTTTAGGTTAATTGATGGTTCAATGAATTAGGTTATTATGTTTGCATTTGTTAGGTAAAGTCCCTAAGATGGGCTACTGTCTTCATGTTAGAACTGAGTACCTTGGATTCCTGCTTCTCCATTCTTTTGATAAAGGGACATTTTCTAATGCTTCAGAGGTGATTCAAACTGCAGGCTAGAAACTGCTGTTCCAAGATCTCTGAGAAATTTAACTGAGGTATTGGAAACCAAGTTTGCAACGATTATCAATGGGAAAGGCAAGGCTTTGAGAGATGGGCATTGCTTCCAGAGTTGAAAAACCATTTAGCAGGAAGAGGGCATTGGACTCAACCAAAACCTGTGAAGTTCCTGTTCCATCGTACCTGCAGAACTGTTCTTGATTCATTCATTCACTCATTCATTCATTCACTCTTCTCTATCAGCCAATTAGGTGCTTGGGTGACTAGTTCAAGGGCAACTCCTCTATCACACAGGCACTACGATGGCTCCAACTGGCAGTGCTTATCTAGAAGACAAAGAAATACAAGGCAATACAACCCCTTCCTCTCAGGCACCACCTTAGGGTTGTTCTAATGGGAATATCGTGAGGCCTGCACATGGGGGGAGGTTAGCAGCAGGTGCAGAGGACCTGATGGATACTGGAAGGACCCAACTGGAAGAAAATATCTGCACAAATAAAACAGGGACGGAGACAAGGGGGCGAGGGAACAAACCTTCCATCCAACATGGATTTCTAGTAAGAAAGCAGTTCAACCAAGTCAGCCAATAGCACATTTCCTTGCATTTCTGTCAAAAACTCTTAAGTTTTCTGGTCTGCTTATAAATAAAAAATACCTAACAAACTCACAAGACAGACTGCTGTAATTTCTGACAACTCCAAGAACTCTTGTCGCCGCCTTGCGGGACTGTTGGAGAAACTTTAAGACCGAAAAACTAGTTTACCTCAAATATGTAACTTGAATATATTTTCAATTAGAGTGAATTAAAATTAATTTTTGGCAAATTTCACAACCCATTCAAGCAACTTCAAAGGGGAGGCCAAGAACCAAGGCTGAGAATTGCCTGAAGGTCGGCATCTTATTGGTAATCTTGCATATTGGTTAGGCTGGAAGAAAACCCAGGACCTGTGAGCTGTGGAAGGAGGGAAAACTAGTGGAGCTGAGGAGGGGAGGGGCCAGCTGCTGCTGCCGGCACAATCACTGTGCTGCGCAGAGAAAGGCACTTCACATCTCTGACCTTCTGTTTTCTTCATCTGGAGAGGGAAAGAGATAACCTCAAGGATTGACATTCAGACCAAAGAACACAGCAGAGTGAAAGTACAGTAGCTCCTCTGTGAGTGGCCACCCGAGGGACTGTAACAAGCTGGTCAAGACATGGAGGTGGTCAACTCAAGGAGCTCGGCCACCTATACTGATGTACATACGGGGTGCATGTCCGGTCTATGAAATCAGGTCAACTTTTTGTATTTCTAAATATATCACACTATACAAATGTTAACGATATTATTCGTTTAATTAGTGCCCAACAGCCTGAAGCTATTTGGTGGTTAACATGGAAGCTTCCAGAGTTGATTTGTTAAATTTTAGTGGGAGGATTTGAGGTCCTCTCTCAAAGAGAAGGCAATTGTCTGAAATTTTGAGAGAAACTAAAACTGACCTTGGAAGTTGGTTAGTTTAAATGCATTTAGGAAAATGGATGTAAACAAGGAGACTTGTACATTATTCATGAGGAAATGTAGGAATAAAATAACCAGTGTCAGTCTGTGAACAGCTGTGAACATGATAGGGGGAAGTTTTAGTTTTACTTGTTATCCCGAGACCCCATTTTTGTTTCCATAACGCTTAACAGTCATGCTGAGATGGGAAATATTTCTTTCCTCCACATCTAGGATAGAACCCAAATAGAACTTGTCACCTTTCACTAAGACTTCATAATAATAAGGGAAACCAAAGACAACAACCGTGGTACCTTATCTTTGATCTTCAAGATTTCACAAACAAACTGAGAAAGTTTATCCTGATTTCACCAGGATGTCTCCGTAGATAATCTGGCAGGTCCTGTGGACTGGCTCACAAAGTGTCTGTCCAGCCCCTCTCTGGGCGCCTTCCTGCAGGCAGCAGGGGTGGGGTGGGGGGTGGGGGCATGTCTGTTAAAATCCTTGCAACTAACTGGGCACATGATGATTAATTTTATGCACCCAGTTGGCTGGGCCATGGTGTCCAGATATGTGGTCAGACATTATTCTGGATGTTTCTGCAAGGGTGTCTTTGGGATGAGATTAACATTTGAATCAGTGGACTTGGAGAAAAGCAGATATCCCTCCCCAAAGTGCAGTGCCTCATGCAGTCAGTTGGAAACCTGAGGAACAAAAACCTGACCTCTCCCAAGCAAGATGGAATTCTGCCAACGGACAGCGCTGGAACCGGTCAACACTGTGTGTCTCTTGGGCCTCCAGCCTGCTGATCCATCTTGCAGATTTTGGATTTGCCAGGCCTCCGTAATTGTGTGAACCTACTTGTTGTAGTAAATGTCTCTCTATACACACATGTGTGCGTGTGGACATAATATGCACCCACAGACAGTTGGTTCTGTTTCCCTGTAGAACTGGAACATGAGCCACCTAACACCTGATTCAGGGCACCTAAAACAGAATTTATGTTCCACCTACAGAAGCAATTTCTTGGGGCTTGAATTCTGAATTGCCTTGGAGAGGAGGGGTAGGGTGGAGACATGCCTTGTGCCAGTGTGGACGCAGCAGAAGCTGTCACACAGAGCCGCCCCAGGTGGCTCTCTAACGAGAGAATCTCAGCTTCTTGGTGGCCCATTTCTAGGGTGTGGATTTGGGGGCTGTTCCTATAGTTTCTTCAATTTCTTCAGTCCTACCTATGTTCCTGGGAGCCATTTGACCCTGTAATCAATCCTCCTCCGCTTCACCTAGCCAGAGCAGACCCTGCTCTTCGCAAGTGAACCCTGACCACCGCAGCACATTGGTCATTTTAGCTCCTGAAACTCCTTTTGTTAGCTGCACACAGGAGTGGCTATGATCTGACAAAGACCCTTCTATGAAGGCTCACAGTGGAGAAATTAAGCTGAAGCTCTGAGCAAACAGAAATTCCACACCACTGTCTCCTTCTATGACAAAAAGACTGAGTCCACCCAAGCCAGACCCCTTCGCTCACTTCCCAGACTCCCTATGCCCCAATAAAGAATAATCCCAACATTCCACCATGCAGGACACTAACTTCACAACAGATAGCACGGTAGGTAGCGTGCCCATGGTGGCCTCCACAACAAAATGCACCAGGTAACTAAACAAAAAACAAAGGGAATGGGAGCTTCTGTTCAGACACATGCAGGCTTTGCCCATTGAGGAAGACCCATAATTGTGCCCTCATGGTGGGAAATGTGGTTTCTCTTGCCCTGGACTTCCATTCTCAAAACCTTAAAAAATTCGGGACTCAGTGGTGAAGCCAGCTCTGCATGGTGCCCGCACACTGTGGAGGGAACCAGTCTTTCTCCAATGTTGTTTGAATCAGAAACCAGCGCATGACGGTTTCAGCAGACAGAACACTCTGCAAAGTCCTAAGAGTTACAGGAGCCCACAGTACTCTCTCCTACCATTTACACACTTGCCGTGTTTTCATAGCCTCTTACTATAGAAAGATAAGGAACAGAATCCATATTATTTGTGAATGTTCCTTCCTGAGGCTGTTGTTCTAGTCTGTAATTGTCTTACAGCGACCAGGCCAACAATTCTAGGCTGCCAGAGTTGGTGACTTCCCTTCAGACACGACAGGGGCTTCCAGGACACGGGGAATGTTGCTTTGGTATCAAGGCGGATGAGGGCCTCATCCTCTTACTCAGATGTCACAAACCCTGGGAGTGATGCTGTCAGCAAGGCGCCCTTCCCCATGCTCTCTGTCCTGCCCTACAGAGCTCTCTCCTATGTCCAGGTCTGAGACTCCATGCATGTTGTTCCCATGAGGCCTGCGTGGCTGATTCCTGCTCCCTTTCTTTTCTGAGCTTGCTCCAAACTGTACCCCTCCCTCCCACTCTGCCCCCGCCTCGTTCTCCGGGGTGGGGACTGTGTCCCTGTCCCCAGTGCTGACTCAGCCCCTGCCCCTCTCTCACAGTCCCAGGGCTGGCCGAGCCCACCTGTGCCTGCTCTTCACAGCACCGTCACGGGCACCATTTTGCATTTGGTCCTAATGAGTTATTGATGAATGTCTGTCTCGCCCATGGCAGTATAAAGCTCAGTTAAGTTCATGAACTCATCCTGGAAAAAGAGCTACATACCTTATTGCTGAATGCTACTGTGGTCACCTTAGAAGTACTCCCCTTGGGAAGCTGTGCACCCACACCAGCACCTAGGCCACCTTCAAAGCACTTTTTCTAGGATAACTTTGCAAACTTAATTGCTGGGCCATGTAAGCTCCAAGTACAGGAGCCAGGTCTGATTTTTCTCCTTGTTTTCCCTGCAAAACCTAGCACAGCTCATACAACTCTCTGTGATGTGTTGTTCAGGTCCAGCCAGTTCTCATGACTGGGGAGCCCTTAGAAGGTCCTTCTTATTGGTGCTTTCCTAGCATAGGACAAGCCTGGTGGGAGTGTATACTCCCTTGATGAGCTGAATGCAATGTAATATGTGGGGGCTTACAGCGTATTCTGCTTTCCTGCCACTTGGTTTCATCTCTGGAGCTGGTGGCAAGTGGAGGGAAGGCAACATTTTAAGGCAATATTTAGTTCCTGGCACAAGTACTCAAAAGAGATTTGTTGAATGAATGAATGGAATGAATTAAAAATGAGAAGAGTGTTAAAGTATCAATAAACACAGGAATAAACAGAAAAGGATGAGGCCTTGCCTTGCAACGGGAGAACCAGGTGTCTATATTTTCCACAAAGCCAAAAGCCCAGGGCAGAGATTACTTAATTTCTGTGTGTCCCAGACCCAGCACGGTGTCTGGTGTATGGTGATATGTTCCCATCCATACCTGCAAATCCAATGCTATTGTGCCAGCTTCCCATTACTGACAACCACCATCTCCTGGTAGCTCTACAAGAAACTGACCAATCGACTCACAGATTGAAGACAAAATGCAATGGGAAAACGAATCAAGGTGTTTCCCAAAGGTATGTTCATTTAATATTAAACACTGTCAAGTCAGGATTGAAGAAAAGGAAAACCTTATCATCATGAAATCAGGTTGTCCTGCTAAAGAAGTGCGAGGGGGGGAAAGACAGGGTCAGCTGCAGATCCATGCAACTCTGCTGACCACTGTCTAGAGCCCATTCTTAGCTGGGAGCATTTTCTTTGTGTGTTTGTTGGCCATTCATTCGTCATCATCAGAGAAGTTTCTTTTCAAGTCTCTTTCCCATTTATAAATGAGGTTGCTCTTTTTTTGTTCATTAATTTGAGTTCTCTATAGATTCTAGATATCAGGCCTTTGTCAGATTTGTAACATGCAAAAAATCTCCCATTCTGAGGGCTGTCTGCTTGCTTTGGTTGTGGTACCCTTAGCTGTGTGAAATGAAATGAAATAATAAAAAAATAAATAAATAAAAAAGAAAATGAAACATAGGATACACACTTATTTATAAAGAAAACTCAATAATTTTATCAGTGAGGGCAATGGCGTGTGTTTAGGGGCGGTGTCTGCTGGCCGTTCCCTATGGTCTGATAGGCAGACGCCATGCAGTGTATGGAAAGGGTTCCCATTGCTTGTGTTGAGATATCAGAGAACCTAGAATGGTTTCCTTTCAATGCCATAAATTTTTGAGGTTAGTCTGTACTGCCCTGTAGCACACAGCTGCAAACACAGCTGGGCCATTATTATGGGAAAGCATTTAGAAATGACCAAAATGTGCATAAACTCCCCATCACCTATCTCTTCCTGGTATGACTTTCATGTGTTCCAATGAGATGGATGGAAGAATTGAATTGCAACATAGTTATTTTTGTTGTATTTTTATCATAAGTAATAATGTTGTTTTACTTCTACAAGATGAGGATATTAAGGTGGAAAGAGTTTAAGAAACATTAAAAAAAATCTTCAGACTTATAGCAGGTTGGTGCATAAACCATAAATCTGGACAGCATGCATATACCCAAACCAAGGGCATTTTAAAAATAAATTGAAGTTAAAGACAATCAAGAAGTGTTTCTGAAACAGTTTTATGCTTTTTATAAATCTTACATTTATCTCATTTGGCTTTCAAGTGTGGAGTGTACCAGGAATAAGAACAACTTACTTTGTGTTAAAGGTTATTTTATAAACACATTTATAAAGAAATGCATCATGTTTGCAATATTCAGGAGTAAAAAGCAACATGAACACAAGTTATTACTGGGGGGAAAATTCTAAAAATGGTAAAATCTTCCTGTTCTCTTCAGTTACACAAATAAAAGTTGTGCAATCTAACCAGATTCTCAAAGTACATCTTTCTTCCTTTGGCTCTGCAAGATGTTTCACTAGAAGAGAAGGAAAAAGAAAAATCAAAATTCCATAGTGACATTTTCAGATTTATTGAGGTGGAAAAAGGCATGGAAAAGGATGTAAAAAAAAAGAGAGATCCCAAAGAACTTATTCCCTTCACCTTTGTAGATTCTGTTTTCTTCTTATTAATCACAAGACCAAAAGCTTTGAAGCAATCTCTGTTTTCCCCCCAAGGGGCACATCCACAGCCCCTCTTGTTACCAAGGCCCTCCCTGGAGGCCTGATCGGTTTCAGTAAAAATATTCGAAGCATGTGGCATTGTAATCAAGTGAACCCATTGTATCTAAACCAATTCATAAAACAACAGATCTGCTGTTTGGGGGTCCTTTTCAGCAGCAGACAGGCTAGTGGACCTCATCTCAATTAATCATTATTATTTTTAAAGCGGCTTTTTCAGGGCAGGTACGTAGAGCTTAAGGGTCCACAAATCACAGGCTGCGTCTAAGACCTCTAGAAACACTTATCAAGAGCATTTTCTAATGTGACTTCACGTTGAATATTTTAATTTCTGAACAAAAACGTCGCACCTTCCCATGGCCCGGCAGAGTGCCCTCTGGTCACACAGGCTGGAAGGGGCTCCTCAGTCAGGATGTCGTTAAACTCACCCCTCAAGGGCTCCCTGCAGTTGGGACACACACAGTGTTTCATGGAGGTCTCCTAAGGCAGAGTCTGCCACGTACAGGCAGAGTAAGGGCTCTGTGTGCTGTGCTGTCTCTGAAGTCTCACTTTGCTTTCCTGCCCGTCCCTGCTGCTCGCCATGGACGGGGAGCTAAGGGCCAAGCCCCACATTTCCACATTTCTGCAGTGCCTGGCTAAGATCACAGATTCAAGAAGGAATCAATTAGCTCATTCTATCAAAACATAGGCAGACAGCTCACCTTTTCCTGGGATTTCTTTATGCAATAAACTATAGTAATAAATTACATTTGCCTTTCTTTGGATTACCTTTATAGTTATGAAAAATTACTAGAGTATAAAGTCTAGCTATCCATCATCCATCCATCTACTGATCCTGTCTGTCATCTACCTATTATCCATCTATTATCTACCATCTATCATTGATCTATCATCTATATCTATTATCTATCAAGCTATCATCTAGCTAGCTGCCATTGACCCATCTGTCATCTGTTTTGTTAAATAAAATGAACACACTCAATCATCTCTCCTGGGGCCTTTACTTAGGCTAGAAATGCCAGCCCATATTTCAGGGGCTGCACACACTCCTTCCTTCTCCTTCAACTGAAAAGAGCAAAAACACAAACAAAAAACCCTGTTTTGGACAGCAAACTGACCAAGCAGTCTCAGAGAACTTGGCCAAATCTGTCTAGTGAGTGTAACAAGGACTCTAAGGTCACCTCAGCTGGAGCTGGGAGAGGGCCTGGGACATGGGACAGACACCCAAGAATGGGGAGGGGGAGGACAGGGTACACTGGCCTGAATTCCTATCCTCAACGTGTCGAAGGTCCCTTCCTGAGGAGCTAAGAGCCAGCGTCCTGGTAACAGTGACATTAATGAAAGTGGACGTGCATTGGGGTGGTCTGGGAGAGTTGTCACCGGCATCTCGTCAGCCTGGTGGCAAATCACGGGGTGGGAGCACCTCCTTCCTGGCCTGCGTGACCTCTCCTGCCCCCGACTTCCAGGTTCAGAGGTGGTCCCAGTGCTGTGTCATACCTGCCAAGAACAAGCTCAGAACTCTGAGAATCTGAAATAACCATTCCCAGCACCTCCCTACACCAAACCCACAAAATGCTAGTTGCTTAAATTTTAAAGGGAAATTTGCAGAGTGCAAAAGGAATGTCATAAAGAAAAGAAGCAACAGGCTGTTCTGGTTAGAGGCCACAAAGTGGGTAAATGCAAGAGAGAAAGGGGAGAAGTGGGATGGGAAGAAAGGCCTCCAAGGACGCAGCCAGGAGTCCATGGGAGACGAGGGCAGGAGGGCCGGCCGGTGGCTCCCTCTGTGGCCAGTTCTGATGGGATGAGCCAACTCTGACCCTCTGAGTCCAAACCCAAGGGAAGGCGTTGAAATGTGACCAGCTTTTGCAAAAAAGTGACATCAGTGTTTCTGAAAGTCACTTTAATGACTTCCAGATGACAGAACCCTGCCCAGACTCATAGGAACAGCGTCTCTTCTCTGCTCTCACCCACGTGGGAGCAAAGGACATCCCCGACAATCCAAACCCGTTTCATGGAAGGGGATTGATGGCCAAAAAAGCACACAGATTTTCCAAGCAACAGCAAAACTTTGTGAAAATCATCGGGGGTTTCCCACGAGATGTGAAATCTTTCCATGATTTCTACTGCTCACCTCCAGAAACTCATTACGCTCGATGGGTGATGAAACACCCCAGCACACTCCGTGGTGCTGTTTTCAAAAGTTGATTTCTAAGGAAATCTTGCCCTCTAGCTTTCAAACTTTCAGATTGAGCTCAGCCTGGTGAGAGAGCCACACAGTTGCAGATACACAGGTGAATATCACCATCTAGTGGAGTATTGTTGTAAGGCGCCCTAAATAGAAGGGGAGAAGGGAGAGGAAGGAGGGCCGGCAGCCCTGCGTGGTGAGGTGATGCCGATGGTACGTGTTTTCACTAGAAATAGATTTCCCATTTCACTTCTGTGCAGCAGGACTGAGTTCTGTTACAAGCTCTCCATGTCATCCCCTCTTTGCAAAAGAGGACATCCCACTGTCACACACAAAGATTACACGATACATCATTAACAGATTTATAACATTCCTTCATTTGTCATAAAATTACAAAGCAGCTGATTCTCATTGTTCCAGGAAGCCCTCCCCTCCCCCAGGGGACACAGGTGGTCAAGGATTGCACATATGCATCTAATTCTCAAAGGTGCCAAAGGTAATTAATCCATCTAATGACTTTCTGGGACAACAGGATGCCTCATTGGGACCAGGGACTGCCAGGCCACAGCAGAGGTGACACCGACCTGCCCACTCCAGATTCCATGGCACTTAGCTCAACCATTCTCTAAACATGAACTATTTTCTGCTGCTGAGTAAGGAAAAGAAGAGATTCATTCCTGGCCATGAAAATACATTATGGGATTCGGGGAAATGCAACAGAGTTGTAATAACCTGGATGAGGATGGACAGTGAGGGTGGGTGGAGCTGCTGTTTTGTTCAAAATCTGACAGGGATGGGAGGACTTTTCGCTGAAACCTTCTTATCTAACTTTGAAAGACCAGTCCTGTAAATGTAGCAGGTGCTCTTTTAAGAACAGCACCGGTACAAAGCAGGTGTTCAGTTACTTCTGTGGCAGGAAAGAATGGATTAGTGGAGGAACAAATGCGTTTGGTAAGGACAAATGACTGGATACTTTGAGGCTGCTGTGGTGGCCTCACTCAACCAGAAGGGCCCCTCCTGGGTCAACCTTTTAAAGGATCTTGAATGGAGGAAATCGTGGCTACAGAGGAGCCAGCGTCCACAGCTCTGGGGGGTCGGTGCCCAGGTGAGCAACTACTGGGAGTTCCTTCCTTCACTTACTCACCCCACAGATACTCCACGCAAGGTAGCGCCTAGCCCCAAGGATGTAGAGAAGAACAGGGCAGCCGCGGTTCTGCCCTCAGGAGTTAGGCAGGACCATCTCAGGCAGGCTGGGTTCTCAGGCGCCTCCTGAGGCCCCTGCCCTCAGGCTGACTTCTAGCCCAGCTCTCTTTGGGTGAGTGTCCTGGGGACAAGGGCATGATAACGAGGAAATCAAATTTCAACCAGTAGCTCTACAGACTTTTGCGTAAAGTCGTGATGGAGTAGAGTTGCAAAGCTTTGTAAATGCAGCTTGGGGGCCTGGAGTCCCTCCCTCTCACTTTCTTCGTTTATGGGAAAAAGAAACTTCCAGATCTTAGGGACCAGACAAGGAAGAAGCATTCACGTGCTGTAACTAGTGGAAAACAGATGTGCTTTGATGGGACTGCAGGGTCGCCTATTCTTTTTGACTTTCGAGCAAGCTCCCCACCCCATGCTTGTCCCTGTCCCCAGGGTCCTCTGCCTTGGGGTCAGGAAGCAACTTCGTCCTACCAGAAATGGAGTCCTCAGGCGCCCAAAACATGTATACACATTTTAAGAAAGGAAAGAACTATGAAAATGGTAATACTTGATATACACTGATGTTTGTTATCTTGTATCTTGTATCTTGTATCTTGTGTCTGTTGTAATTGCCCAAGTCCAATGTGACTTGAGTGTTACCATGTAATTACAAGCGACTCAACCTTGCATCTTCAAAAAATAAAGGAGATCTGTTTTCTCAGGGTGAGAGTGACCTCCCAAAGATATGTATTGAGATTAATTCCAATGTCACAGCAATATGGAAGCTTCTGCTAACATGGAAAGCTTCCTTCTGAAGCTCATTTTCAGAAACAGACTCAGCCAGGAGTTCCTCAGTCAGATTGGCAGGTGGGTATGAAAAGATGGCAGGGGGCTCCTTGCGAAGCTGCAGCCATTTTCATCATTCAGAGCAAACCCACTTTTAAAACACCCCTTCTATTAGAAGTAGTTCCTTTGGTGACCTGCTTTGGCCTACAGCAGTGACATTTCCAACAGTGATCGACAGCTTAGGATGTTCAGATCCTCCATTTATGTCTGCGTGCAAGTCTCCTGAGACGGCATCGCCAACTCCATTGTCACGGTGAGTCAGCCACTCTGTGACTTGGCTGAGGTGAGACTGCTGACAAGCAAGGGAACGCCTGATGAGTCTTCTGACGCCGAATTTCTGCATGGTCCACCAGGCACACGGGTATCTCAGAGCCACACCTGGCCGGGCACCTCTGCTCCACCTCTCATGATGCCCTCACTGCAAAGGCCCAGTGATGCGGTTTGGAAACAGACACCATCACCTCACTAAACTTTCAAGGCAACCCTTGGAAACGTGCTGTTGCTGACATCATTCTGGATGAGGGAACAGGTTCAGAAAGTTCAGTGACTTTCCCAAAGCCACACAGGTGGTGAAGACCTTAGTTAGATGACCCAAGCCCTGTGCCTTTGGCACTTCTCCCTGCTTCTCTGTCAGGACCTTAGAGACCAAGTATTATAATCTCCTGAGAGCCAGGAGGACAGTGAGATCCCTGCCTGTGGATCCTGTCCTTGGGCAGGTAGAGAGTGGAGACACCCTGGAGGTGCCCTCTGCCTGGCCCGTGGGTAGGACAGGAGACAGGGCTGCGGTGGCCTGTGAAGTTTGCTGAGGCCCACTGCTCACTGACCTGACAGCAGGTGACCCCACACAGTGCTGCCAGTGGCGAGTGACGGGTGTGTGTCTGGCTGGTGATCCCGTAATTGAGTGTGATAAGATGACTAATAAAGAGGCGGGAAGCTAATGATGTGCTGCCTTGTGAATCAGAGCCTGCCACGCCTCGTTAGATTTAAAAGAGTATCTGAAACAGGGTCATTATCAGAGACAGCAAAACTGTTGTATTAAAAGATTAAAAAGCCAGTATCAAAGAGAAATAATTAAGTACCTCCTGGGCCTCTGGGGAGCTGGTTGATCCAGGATCAGACTGTGATAGGCCACAGGGGGCTTTTCGGCTGGGAGGACCCTAGGATGGCACAGGCATTTTGGACCATGTCCTTTTGAATGGATTCCGAGTGTATACTGGTATGGAAATACAGAATCCACATGGAAAAATCCATGGTCATCTCACAAACTATATTGATGGGAACTTCAGTTCCGTTTAACTCGTGTGTTTATGGCTGATCCTGAATGAGGAAGTGAGCAAAGATGTTCACCTATGACAAGAGTCCTCAGTCCCCAAAGGAGGCTCTTAAGAGATGCCCCTGGGAAGTTGTACAGTTGCCTGCCATACCCAGCGTATCAGTCTCAGGGAGACTACATGAGTGACAGTGGGCCCCCAAAATGACAGTACCTTGACTGTACCTTTTCTGTGCTTAGGGACATTCAGATGCACAGACGCCTACGTTGTGTCACAGTTGTCGGATGTATTCAGTGGGGTCACATGCTATGCAGGTCTGTAGCTGGAGTGATAGGCCACATCCTATAGCCTGTCGATGCAGCAGAACCTGCTATCCATGTGTGTGCAGGTCCACCAGGGGTGTTCCCAGCCCAACACAGTTGCCTAACAGGTGTACTTTTTAGAATTCATCCCATGGTTAGCAGTGCATGACTGTGTTTATAGCTTGAGATGATACCCACTGAATCATTCTCCACAAAGCGACATGCCACCAGGTTGGATGGCTCTGCCATGCCCTGGTCACACGTAGGTAGCTAATGAAACGCGGCTGTTCACATTTCTCTCTCTCCTCTCGCCTCCCCTTCCTACTCTCTTTGTCCCGTCTCACCTCCTGACCCTCCCCCACGTCTCCCACTGCCCCATCATAGCCTTCTGCCAGTCGTTGGTGCTTTGCTTGGCCCTGGGGAGGCTGAAGTTCAGGGGCCCCTGGTTCTTGCTGGGGGTCCACCTGCCTCACCCCCTTCCCCTTGAAGCACCAGTAAAGCCTGCACTTTCTCTCCTTCCGGTTGCCTCCTTCCTGTCCCTGACTGCCATCACCATCGCACTGTCCCCTGGAGAGCTGTTGCTGTGGTGTCCACCCTTGGGCTGCATCCAAATATATTTTTAGAATTGTCTTTAACTGCTCCAGTGCCCTCAGCTCTGTTCCTTTCTGACTTCCTGCAGCATCGCACAGCGGTGTGCTTTAAAACTGCTGTGTGCGCCCCATGTATTATTTCCTTGGAGGTTCACAGGAGCATATCCTTTCCACCCAAGGAGCTGGCGAGTCTGCAGGATCAGTTCTCCTACATTTCCCTCCTCAGAGCTTCCCACGGCATGATGGGTCAGCAGGTCACCAATGATATGAACCAAACGGAACTGAAGTTTCCATCCATGTGGCTTGTGCAGAAGGACCTGGGTGTTTTTCATGTGCGTCCTTGGCCTCGTCTTAGGTTGCAGTATACACATGGAGTCTATTTAAAGGGTGTTGTCCAAAATGACTAATGCGGTTACATTAAGAATGACTAATTTTGTGGATAGAAAAAAAAAGAGGTAACTTCCTTGGACAGATTATAAATTGTATTACTTTATGTGGGTCAGATTATTTCATTAAAACTTTTTGTATTTATTCAATTTCTACCAACATCCGTCCTAGAGGCAGCATTGCATACATTTAATTTCCATCAAAACTCAAAACTTGAGAACAAAAAGGGAGGGGAGGAAGATAAACAGGACTTAAATGTTGCACTGAAGTGATAACAATTTGGTAGCTCAATTGTAGAGAAATTTTAAAAAAGAGTTTAATAGCATTTTTGTTTGCTAGGTAAACAGAGAAAGAAGAAACTTATGTTTCCAAAAGACACAGAACCCAGAAAGAAGAGGGTCAAGGCTCTGGATGTTCACAGTCTGGTGTAAATTTATTTTACAGGAGTAGTTTTTGGAGACCAATAATGTAGCATGTTAATGTTGTACCAAATAGGTCAGAAGAGATACTTAGTACAAAAACATAGAGTTTCCTGAGACTGCTAAAAGCTCTAATCAAAGCTTTCAGAAAGTTGACATTCCAGAGACTTGGATTCTTTTTTAAGCCTAGGCTTGCAGTTCAAGTGAAGACCTTAGTTCAATTCAAGTAATTGAGGTAAGACGGTAGAAAAAAAAACAACCCTAGATTCTCATCAGGTTATGGCCTATATGTTAATACCTAGAACAGTGCTTCTTACTCTTTTGCTATTGGTGGTCTCTTTTAAGAATAGGATTTCTTAAAATTTCTGAGGGAAAAAAATTAAAATTTCCCCCCAGGCTAGAAAAATTACAGGTACAAACATACACATGAAATCTTTTTAAACTCTATTCAGAGAATTCAACAACTACTTTACATCATTCAGGAAAGACAGCTCCTTAGATGAAGTCAAAAAACTTCAGCTTAAGAAATGTTAATCAAGAAATATTCCAAAAGAAGGTAGTGGGGGGATCCATAGTTTATTCTGCTGTTTAAAATTATCAGGACTTACACACATGAGGACAGATAAGATTTTATTTAAAGCAAAATTGTGTTGTGTTCAAATAATTTATTTTAGGACTAGGTGCAAATTTTCATTTTTGCATGGATAAAATAATTTGTTTTCTAAAGCAGAACAAATGAGTAGAATTTCTTATAAACATGAGAAGAAAGAAAAGCTGCTCTAAATTTAACACTTTTTACAATTATTGTTTTGGAGCGTGAAGGCTGCAGGCCTTAGCTTTAGCTGTGCTAAAACAACAGACATCCAGAAAATCCTCTTCCTCTCACCTGTCTAGTCTGGGGCACAAGGCAGGCAGAGAGACAGTTCCCAAGTGTGAACCCCAGGACAGGTGATGAGCTGGTAAAATTTAAAGAGCTTTGTTTTATGGTGACTCCCACACGGTCTTCCTCATCAAGCTAGTCAGCTCATGTGTTTTTCCTTTACTGCAAATTAATAGTGTTTGGGAAAAGCATTTTATTCCATTGTATCTGTACATATATGTGGCAAATTATACGTGGCATGAAACTCATGCCATTTGTCCTATGGGAAAGGAAACTAGAAATCAGAAAATTTTAACACCTCAAGTCCCACCCATCTCATTCATCCTCTTCTTTTTTCACAGATGGGGAGAGAGAGGAGGAACGAATGTCAGCATCATACAGCTACGATGTGGCATCAGACAGCAGGGACGCGAACCCAGGGAGGTCCCCACTTTCCCAGACATGGTGGACCCCGTCCAGGGCAGTGGTCAGCAGCAGTGAGTTGTAGATACTAAATCTATGGCTTCCAGTAGTTCTGTTTCTTTGCACCCCAGTCTCCCACACAGAAAATGAGAGCCCAGACAATGACCCTGGTTAGTCTCAGCGTATGGTTAATTTATACAGAAATGGGGCTGATGCTTACTGAAAAACAATGTCATCTTTAATTGTTGATGAGAAGTCATTTGACAGCCTTTCTTGGGTACCATTGTCATGGGTAAGATGAAAGTCCAATGTGGATCCAGAAATACTGGCTCCCTGAACCTGGATTAAGCCCCAAGCCCGAAGAAAGATGATGGGGTCATTATCTTACACAAAATCTCATTTTCTCCATCGTACCGGGTAGCTCCAGATTTTTCTCTAAGGTCTTGTTCTTCTTGTGGAAATTAGGAGAGTGGAAAAGAGGAAAGGAAGGGAAGTTTTCAGAAATGAGAAAGGAAAATGTATCCACAGTGTCCTAAATGTGTTACCAATGTGAGCAGAGATTCCTTTTTCCCTCCTGATTGATGATACAGCAGATCTTATTGTGCCCGAGCTTCCAAATCCCTTCCTGAGCTGTCAGGGCCTCCGTGGGGGCAATGTGGCCACGCTGCCCTCTCAGGACACAGATATGTGTCCCTCATCCTCAAAGTGAGCCCTAATCCTACGGCAGCCAGAAGCCACCCAATGAGATGGCACCACAGCAGCCCTCCCCTACCCCGTTCCAGCAAAGGATAGTATTGTGGTAGAAATTAGGCTGAGCTATCACTTGTCTACTTAAAAAAATCCAGCACCAGTCAGTGTCCTAGGTCTCGGCTGGCTTTTTATTTGGGATTGAGGAGAAATGGGATTTAGGGAATAGACACCAGCTCCTCCTCCCCAGAGACATCGATATTGACTAACATTGAAAACGCACATGGTATCAGATAACCTAAAATAAAGCTGGAAAGTCATTATACTTTTACTTTATTGATCCAGTTCCTGGCTACATGGGGGAAAAAACAAGTTACATTGTTGAAGCTGGAAATCTCTAAGGCTACGACAACATGCTGTTAGAAAGTGGTGCATTCATCTGTGGGTTGGAAACAAGGACATTGTACTGAGCCGGGAGCATGAACGGACAGAAAGGAAAACAGCCTCTTGAGGATGAGATGAGCGCATTTAAAACAATTAGCAGGCAGGCTTTCTGAAGAGATCAAAATGTATTTTTATAATAGTGACATCCTTTAAAAAGATCTTAGGAATAGAGTCCGTGCCAGTTTCATTCACAATCCTATACCAAGCTCAGGAACAGGAGCAGTGAATGAATATTACCCACCAAGATAACATTTAAGTACTAACATATTTAACTTTGATAATTGCATTGCACTGATTTACATTACCAGGGAAAACAAAAACAGAAATAATTGTAAGGATTAATATTTTCCTCATATATACACATGTACTATACGTACATACCCATGTAGAGATACACGCACACACATGCATACAGCATATCTATAAACACACACGCTAAACATATATTGCAGCAAAAGCACTTTTATTGGACAGCCTCCTAGTTTCACATTTGACATTTACAAAGTAATACATTTGCCAGCTAAAAAAAAACACCTTGGATTCGATTGCTTTTAGGTCATGGTTTCTTTGCAGTGTTGAAGATCACATTTGTGCACATTTTTCACAGGCCCCCAGCTGCTTACTCATCATTTTCTCACAAGAACTTTCCCCGTCAATCAATTAACTAACAAGCATTTGTTACACTGTGTCAAGTTCTGTCCTAAGAGCTGTGGGGGATACAAAGAAAGATATTGTTCCTGCCAAGGAGAAACAGTTGAGTGAGGCAGAGAGCTGTTTTCCCCGAGTGTGTGCTTTAGTATCGGGGACAGTCCAATATCACGTGAGTGACAAGGGCGCGTCTGCGTGCTGCCGAAGTCATGGAGGAGTAAGTTCAAGACCTTGAACTAGAAAGACCTTGACTCCGTGGAGAAAAGGGGAGCACAGAAGCAGAGCCCTGTGTGCCAACAGATTTTAATCAATGGACAGATTTGGAAACCAAAGTTCTACATCTTATTCCAAGATAGACCCAGAACCTCAGCTATAATTAGACCACACAGTTTGGCCTCACCTGCAGAAAACATCTTTTTTTTATTATATCTTTGACTGACCTGGAGACAGTCTTCTAGAAAAAGCTATGGAAAACACACACACGCACGCACGCACACATGCACAAACAAACAAGAAAAAGCCAGAACACCTCACCAGTGTTTTCAGCAAATGATGTGGGAACAACTGGACATCTGCATGTTAAAAAAAAAAAAAAAGTCTGGACGAAAACCTTACACCCTTCACAAAAATTAACTTAGAATACATCATGGACTTAAATATACAAAGGAAAAACATAAGAGAAAATCTAGATGACATTGGGTTTAGCAATGACTTTTTAGATGTGATTCCAAAGACGTGATCTATGAAATAATCAATAAGCTGAACTTCATTAAAATTAATAACTTCTGCCTTACGAAAGACACTGTCAAGAGAATAAGACAAATCACAGACTGGGAGAAATATTTGCAAAAGACCCATCTGATAAAGGACTATTATTTGAAATAAAGAATTTTTATAATTCAATGATAAAATAAAAAATCCTATTAAAAGTGGGGAATAAATCTGAACAGATACCTCACCAAAAAAGATCTGAAGATGGCAAAGAAACACAGGCAAAAGTACTCACAAATCATCACGAATCATCAGGGAAAAATACATCACGAATCATAGGGAAATACAAATCTAAACAGTGAGACAGCATTACATATCTGTTAAATTGGCCAAAATCCAGAACACTGACAACATCAAATGCTGGTGAGGACGTGGGGCAACAGGAGCGCTCGCTCAGTCCTGATGGAGATGCAACATGCTGCAGACGCTCTGGAAGATGGTTCGGCAGCTCCTCACAGTGCGGAACATACACTTACCAGACCACCCAGCGATCTGCTCCTTCACTGCTTCCCAAAGGAGTTGAAGACTTAAGTCCACGCCAAACCCTGCATGCTGACGTTTACAACAGCTTTATGCATAATCACCGAAGTTTGGGAGCAGCAGAGATCTCCCTCTGGAGATGGATGAGTGAATAAACTATGGTCCATCCAGACAATGGGATACAATTCAGTGTTTAAAAAAAAAAATAAGCTACCAAGCCATGAACAGACACAGAGGAACTTTAAATGTGTATTGCCAATGAGAGAAGCACTCTGAGAAGGCTACACTCTGTGCGATTCCCACCACAGGACATTCTGGAAAAGGCAAAGCTATGGAGGCCATCACGAGATCAGTGATTGGCAGGAGGTGGAGGGAGGAGGGGGTGTACATGCCAGACACGTGTCACTCTGCATCTGTCCAAACCTACAGAATGCACAGCACCCAGGGGAGCCCTGCTGCGTGCTGTGGACGTCGGCCAATAACAGCGTGCAGATGTGGGTTTATCAGCTGGGCAGGGTGTTGATGGGGGGCTGTGCATGTGAACAGCTTGGCTGTGAACCTAAGACTGCCCTAAAAGTGCAGTTATGTAATGATAATAATGACAGTGCAGAGGCTGACGTGACCATGGACTGCAGGAGGTGAGGGAAACCGGTCACCAGCTTGCTATGTTTTTAACCTCTCGAAGCCTGTCAGAGCATTTATAAAATGTGGATGAAACTCCCCTCAAAGGAATGGTTTTTCCCTGGGTCAAACTACTCCGAGGAGTTTTAATATGACTAAACAGTAGAGCTGGTGTAAGTTGACCAGCAGGGACATGACAGACTGGTCACCACACGGAGGCGGTCACCGTAAGGAGCTAGGCCTACTGTGCTGACACGGACATGTGGTGCATGTGTGGTCTGTGAGAGTCAGGTCAGCTTGAGGAGGTGGTCAGGACAGGGACTGGCCGCTGTGGAGGTTCTACTGTGTGTTTAAAAAACAGCATCAGTCTGAAGGCAGTGCTGCTGATGGGACCTTGCCCACTGAGTGGCATGGAGCCTCTTTTTGTGGGAGTCCACGATGAAAATACTTTAACTCCAGCACCGGGGGAATAGCTCTGCTCTTCTGGAGTAACTTGTGACTGGGGTTTTAAGGGACGGTCAACATTGCAACTGCCTAGGCCCTTCTGCCACCAGGAAGGGCAAATCGGCAGCCGGTCACTCCCTGCGCGATTTGCATCTCTGGGCACTCACTCCCTCCACCTGTTCTTCTCCGTCCTTCACGTCCTTCTCTCTCATCTGCATCTTGCCGTGAACTTGCTCCAGAGCCTCTGGGTGGCTCTGCTGCCGTCTGCTGAGACCTTCACTTCCTCGTCATTTCTGAGCTCCCTGTTCTCTTGCCTGTGCTTTGGTTCCTGAGGAGGTACTGGAGTCAGCCACTCCCTCACCCTCTCCCCTCCTACACAGGACCCCTCCGGCCCTGCCCACTCCTGCCCCGCGCTGAGTGGGAGTGTCCCTGTGCCCCCCTGGGTAGTGTCTGTGTCCACACTCGTCCCAGTCCCACTTTCTGGGCAGCTGCTCCCCCAGGCTCCAGCTGTGCTCTCACTACCTTGCCCCATCCCTGCCCCTCAGTCTGGGGTGAAGTCTTGATGGCTGCCTTCCAAAGGACATAGAAGCCCTGAGATCACCCTCCACCCAGCTCCCTGCCGTGGGGCCAGTGCACCGACTACAGCTGCAGCCCACTGCGTTCCTTCCTCCTTCATGTCAAGACAGACAAGGGTCCCTCCCTGTTCTGACCAGTGTCTATATATATATATATATATTTTTTTTTTTTGTCTGTATCTTTTTTAACGTTCAAGTCTTTTATAATAAATCTCCCTCAACCAGACCTTGCTGTCTGTGTACTGCCCCGAGCACCTGTTTCACTGCCTGGTGAGACTCTGCAGGGGCTGTCTCTGCGATGTCCTCCTCCATCCACCCCAATCTGGCCTCCCTCCAATCTGACCCTGGGGTGTCCTGGTTATGAATGACCAGCTTGTTGCTCCTGGTCCTGAGCTGGCTTCTCCTTTCAGTGGTAGCTGACACTTGTAAACTTCTTTTTCTTGCCCAAACATGACTTTCCCTTGGCTTCTGAGGTAACCCACCCCACTGGATTTTACCCCTTGACTGCCCCAGAGGTTCACGATCAATAACCCATGTGGGTCCTTCTGGCTCTGTCCATGCCTTAAATATTGGCATCCTGCAGGGCCCATGACGCAATCTCCATTCCACAGATGCTCTTGGAACTCAGCACCAGGTCTGTGAAGGTCGTCATTATAAGCCAGGGACCCTCACAGGTGCCATGGTGCTCCCATAGGCTCAAATCCCAGCTGCTGTCTGCTTGGTCTGGGCCAGGCGTCCCACAGACCTCTCAAATGCGACATGTGGGTACCAACTCATCCCTTCTCTTCCCCAAACCTACCCTTCCTTTAATGTTCTGTATCTCCATAAATGGCCCCTCAATTCATTTGCCCAAGCCAGAAACCTGGGAATGATTCAAAACTTCCATTTCTAATTCAAGACTCTCCAGTCGATTATTAAGCCCTGTCTCTTCTCTCTTTGGACCATTTCTGTAACCCAGTCTCTTATCCCCAAGTATGCTGTTCTTAGCCGTGATCATCCCTAGTCAAACCTCCCAGGCTGCCCCAGCCCCAGTCCTCCTATTCACTGGTGACCACCCTCTGGCCACCCTCCATGTGGGTCATTTGCCAATTCTGAAAATTAAAACCTGTAAGCAACAAAGAACTTGAGTCTAGAATAAAAAATTGAGCTAAAAAAAAATGGAAATGGCACTTCACAGAAGAAGATATTGAAACAGGCTGTGACTGTAGGAAAAGTTATATGATCTTAGCAGCAGTCAGGGAAATACAAATTTAGATGCACAGAGATCTACGTACGCCTTACACTGGCGGTGGTGAAGAGGGGGTGACGGGATCGTTCACACTCTACCAGTAGACTGGTTGCTGACTTTCGGAAATAGTTTGGCATCATGCAATGAATTTGAAAATGATACACACATATCCTGTGAGCACCTAGATTATTAACTGCTCTCCAAGAATAGGATAGATGTTCCTTAGGAGAATAATTCTCAAGCTTTAATGTGCTTTGCAAAGCCCTGGAGGTCCTATGAGGGCACAGGTGACCAGCCCATCTTGGGGGTAGGGCCCAAGACTGCACATTTCTAACAATCTCCCTGGTGAAGTTGGGAACCACTTCCTGGAGAACTCTGTGCCTCTGTCTTTCCTCAGCAAGGTCAAGACTGTAGTAGCATAGTCAGTAAAGGCTGCAAACCCGAAGCACCCAAGGTCCACGCACAGTAGAAATCAATCACTGAATGTCTCCATGTGGTCCTAGAATTCTTGTATTAGAGCAAGGGACATGAGCGAGCTGGAGGCACTGGCTGAATCTCAAACACGTAGTGTTGAGCCAAGTGAGTCACGCGTAAAGGAATACATACTATCTGATTCTGTTTACACAAGGTCAAAAAGTTACAAAAACCAGACTGCACTCTTTAGAGATGCTTAAGTGCTAAAACTATATAAAAGTGATGTAGCGCCATAGGTGCCAGAGACTATAGAGAAAGGAACTCGGGCTACCACCGTTCCCTCTGGAGGGGACAGGGAAGAGCCTACGGCATGGAGGAGGCTTCTAGAAGGCTAGTGATTTAGAGCCAACTCCACGGACCAAAGGCCACACCGATGGCAAATAAGCCCCAGGCCCCAAACACAAATACGACAGGGACCCACTTCATTCCCTCCTGTGTGTGCACATCTCCACAGCACATGGGGAGCGGGTCAGCTCTGGGAACAGACTTCTTACCAAGGAGCTCCCAGTCCAAAGGCCGCGTTCTGTTCCGTGTGGGCTGCACGGTGCACTCTGTGTTTCATATTCTGGATCATGCTAGGATCTTAGGGGCACTTTCTGCCCTAGTAACAGAGACAGCTCCAGGCAAGTCCCCTCACGGTTCCTCTTCCTCTCCATGCTTTTCCCCACCCGTCCCCTCCCCTCCTGCTGCTTCTAATCCCACCGCTCACTGCCATATGGTGTCTGAAGGCACAGTTTGTAAATCTAAATGTAGAAAAATAAATTATTTTAAAATCAATGTTTTTCTACAGCCTTTTAGTACGTGAAGTCCTGAGAACATATGAAGTTTTGATCTCATTACAGAGCAGATATATCATCACTATAACTTCTAATTACAGTGTATGGTACTCTTTCAAGCAATTATATTCACAAATCCCTCTTTGGAGAAATGTTATGTGCAAAATATTCTTTACATGCTGGTGAAATCTTATCAAGAAATATAGGTTTGCTGAGATGTTGTTTAAAAGACCACAGTAGACTCTGAAACCTATAAAAAAGATCACAAAAGGAAAAAAATAAAAATGAGAAGTCACCTTAGGAAAACACACTTAAGTTATAAATGAATCAGATATAGCTATCTCTAAGTTATAAAAAAAGTAAATGATTTAAATTATGCAAAATAAATTAAATAGACCAGTCAGCATTATTATAGAATGATATTAGTCATCCCCTTACGTCTAATCCTAATTCCTTGTTGTCTGAATTGATTAGAATATTGATTGCTTCACATATATGACAATGTGGGGAACACAGTAACCTTTCTACCTGGCACACAAGAAGACTGTGACCATCAAGTGACACTGTATCACATACATATTATTGTTGCTGTTTATAAAAAATAAAGCTTGCGACATTCTTGGAATTAATAAGTGGTCAGAATTAGCAGGTGTATGGCAAAACCCACTCAATTTCCTTTTACTGGCGCATGAGTTTGGATAGTGTGATCAGGGGACCATTGTATTAGAACGAGTTGCTTGGCTAGTGAGAAACTTAGCAGATGGTTGAGCAGGACGCCAGCTTTGATTTTCATTCTCGTACTCATTCAAGTTTCTTTTCCCGTGTTTGTCAGGCACAGGACTGGGTGCCAGGGCACGTGGGAGTGGAAAAGGAACACAGAGTGGCTTTCAACTGTTGCTTCTCAACAAGAACCCCTCCTCCCTTTGTTAATAGTAACAAGGCATGTGTGGCCCAACTGGTGACGGCACTTCCTAACACCAAAGAAATGGGAGAGGTGGTGTGAGCCGTCAGGAGTCAGGGGCTGCCTTCTCACCTGTGTGTTCCTTTTCCTTCCTGTGAACTTGAAGTTGAATGCGTCTTAAGGTCCAGCTTGAACCATGTCCTTAATAGCACCACTCTGGAGCAGGAATTGCCAAATTATGACTTCGGGCCAAATCCAACTCACTGATGGTTTTTGCAAATGAGATCTGTAGTAGCCTGGCACAGTGGTGCCTCCCTGCACTTTGGGAGGCTGAGGCAGGAGGATTAATCACTGAAGGTCAGCAGCTTGATACCAGCCTGGGTAACACTGTGAGACGACATCTCTACAAAAAATAGAAAAATAAGCCAGGTGTGGTGTTGCATACCTGTAGTCCCAGCTACTCAGGAGGCTGAGGGAAGCGGATCACTTCAGCCCAAGAGTTTGAGGCTTCTGTGAGCTATGATGAGGCCACTTTACTCCAGCCTGGGGGGGACAGAGCAAGACTCTGTTTCAATAAAATAAAAATAAAGAAAGGATTTATGGATCATCTATAACTAAAAGCAAAGTTGAGTAGTTGGGAGACAGACTACATGAGCTACAAAACCAAGAAATATTACAGAAAAAGTTCTTTACAGTAGAAGTTTCTCACTGTCTGCCCTGGAGGACGGCAGAGCAAGCAAAGAGGAAACGGGGGGCTCCCCAGCAGCAAAACCAGTCACCTGGGGACACTCATATGCAGGGGAAGTAAAGTTCCATGTCTTTTAAAGCAGTATTTTTTAGCCTCTTTGACCTCCTAAAGAAAAGTCAGTCGCTCATGCTGGTGATATGTATACAGAGGTCTGCACCTTTTTGGTGATTTATGAGGATCTCAGAAAATAAACAAAATTCAAATCCATTTGACACTGAGCTCTAATCTTTTGGAGGTAAAACAATTTAAAGTTCTAATTTAGGTAAGATTAGAAAAACTTATGGGTGTGGTCAAGACTGAAAGAAAAACAAATGTCTTATTTTATTCCACTAAATAGTATAGCATAATTGCATGAATTCTCCCCTTTTATTTTGATACTCTATGATCTAGTTTGTACAAGGAGACATGAGAAAAATTACCTTAACTTTTGTTCTCTCTTGTTATTAATAATCTGTTTTTTTCTACTCCCCTAAAATTACCTTTCTGAAACACTTAGTGTCAGCTAAAGTGCTTGGACATTTAAAAACAATGAATAACATTATGATGTAACATATACACCATCAACACATCAATAATACAGACAGAACAATAACACACTGTGTTCAAGCTTGTTAGGCTGGGTTTTTTTCTTTTCTTTTTTTTTTTTTTAAACTTTAATGGAATTCATCCAGAATGAAATGCACAGAGGGTACCAAAAAAAGTATATATATTTTAAGAAAGGAAAAAACTGTGTTAAAATTATAATTCTCAATATATATTGATAATGTTTGTTATTTGGTATATTGTATCTTATATCTCTTATTATTGCAGAAGTTAAACATGACTACAATTTTAATAAAGTTTTTTCCTTTCTGAAAATGTGAATACATTTTCTGGCACCCTGTGTTTATCTTATCAGGGATAATTATCAGAGACCCTGTAATTCTTCTGAGTTTGTATTTTCTTCTGAGCAAGTATTTCCTTATCTGGTACTAAACAGAGAGAAAGGTGACTTGTAGATTCCTTCTTCTACACTTATAAGACTTTTCCCTTTTTTAATTAGGTCATCTTTCAAGTCCACTATATCTCTGGTGGCTTTTTAAAAATTTGTTTTAATTAATTAATTAATTTTTTTAATTTCAGGCTAATTTGAGGGTACAAAGAAGTAGGTTACAAGGCTTGTATTTGTTAGGTAGAGTCCCTCTTATAATTATGTCCCACCCCCAAGAGGTGTGCCATACCCCTAAAATTGTGCCCACTGAGGGGAAGCACCTGTCCCCTTCGCTTCCTCCCCATTCTCCCTCCCCCACTTTGAATTGATTTGAGTTTTTCTCTTACGTAAGCATGTCTTAGATTGTCTGCTGGCTTCATATTGGTACTGAGTACATTGGATTCTTGCTTCTCCATTCTTGTGATACTTTACTAAGAAGAATGTGTTTCGACTCCATTCAGGTTCATACAAAAGATGTAAAGTCCCCATCTTTTTTAGTGGCTGAATAGAGTTCCATGATAGATATATACCACAGCTTGTTAATCCATTCCTGTGTTGGTGGGCATTAAGGCTGTTTCCACATTTTGGCGATTGTAAATTGAACTGTGATAAACAGTCTAGTGCAGATGCCCTTATGCTAAAAGGATTTTTTTTTTCTTCTGGGAAGATGCCCAGTAATGGGATTCTAGGATCAAATGGGAGGTTTAATTTGAGGTCTGTGAGGATTTTCCATGCTTCCTTCCAAAAAGACTGTATTAGTTTGCAATGCTTTTTCTGCATCTAGTGAGAGAATCATATGGTCTTTGTTTTTGCTTCCATTGATATGGTGAATTACATTTATGGATTTGTGTATGTTAAACTAATCTTGCATTGCTGGTATGAAGCCTACTTGATTGTGATATATAACTTATTTTATTTTATTTATTTGTTTGTTTGTTTGGAGTTTTTGGCCAGGGCTGGGTTTGAACCCAGCACCTCCGGCCTATGGGGCCGGCACCCTACTCCTTTGAGCCACAGGTGCCATCTATGTATAACTTTTTAAATGTGTAGGTGCAAAAGCCAAGATTTTATTGAGTATTTTTTCATCAATATTGATTAGTGAAATTGGTCTGTAGTTCTCCTTTTTAGTTGAGTCCTTCCGTGGTTTTGGAATAAGGATGATGTTTGCTGCATAGAACACGTTGGGGAGGTTCATTCCTTCTCAATGTTTGGAATAGGTTCTACAGTATAAGTACAAGCTCATCTTTGAAGGTGTGATAGAATTCTGATGTGAAGCTATCTGGTCCAGGCCTTTTCTCTATCGGAAGCCTTTTTATTGTTTCTTTAATCTTAGTGCTTGATATTGGTCTGTTCAGGAGATCTGTTTCTTCCTTGTTAAGTCTAGGAAGATGGTGTGATTCCAGGTATTGGTCCATTTCCTCCACATTGTCAAATTTCTGGACATAGAGTTTTTTGTAGTAGTCAGAAATAATCTCTTATATCTCTGTGGTATCAGTTATTTCCCCATTTTCATTTCTGATTGAGGTTATTAAAGATTTTACCTGTTTCTAGTTAATCTTGCCAATAGTTTATCAATTTTACTTATCTTTATGAAGAACCAACTTTTTGTTTCATTAATTTTCTGAATAATTTCTTTGTTTTAAATTTCATGTGCTTCTGATTTAATTTTGGTTATTTCTTTTCTTCTACTAGGTTTAGAATTGGTTTGCTCTTCCTTTTCCATTTCTTTAAGATGATTCATTAGATTATTGATGTGCTCTCTTTCTGTTTTTTAGATATAGGCACCTAATGTGAAGAATTTCCCTCTTAGGACTGCTTTTGTAGTGTCCCAGAGGTTTTGGTAGCTTGTGACTTCATTGTTGTTATGCTCCAGGGAATTAATGATTTCCTCCTTTATTTCTTTGTTGAACCAGCTGTCTTTCAGCATAAAGTTGGTTAGTTTCCATGCCTTTGTGTGGGGATGAAAATTTTTGTTAGAGTTGAGTTCTACCTTTATTGCCTATAGTCTGAGAAGATACAAGGTATCATTTCAGTTCTTTTGATTTTGCTGAGGTTTGATTTGTATCCTAGGATATGATCGATATTGGAGTATGTTCCATGGGCTGACAAGAAGAACATATATTCCTTAGCTTTAGGATGGAATATTCTGTATATGTATATTAATCCTAATTGTTCTAGGATCATGTTTAAGTCTCTTGTATCTTTGTTTAACTTCTGTTTAGAGGATCTGTCCAGTTCTGGTAGAGGGGTATTAAAGTCCCCTGCTATTATGGTGTTATAGGCTATTATATTGCTCAGACCAATTAAGGTCTGTTTCATAAATCTGGGAGCATTTGTGTTGGGTGTGTAAATATTTAGAATTGAAATGTCTTCTTGTTGTATAGTTCCCTTGACCAGTGTGAAGTGACCTTTGGTGGGTTTTTTTTTTTGTTTGTTTTGTTTTTTAAGGCTGCAGGGGAGTTGCTGTCTTCACTCATGTCAACTGGAAGGGAATGCTGCAGACTCAGATGGGAGCCAGAGCTCAGGTCTGGGAGGCTTTGTTTGGGCAAGGCTGCAGTTACGTGGGGAAGAGTCACCAGGAGCCAGAAGCAAGAGGACTACAAGGACTGCGTTCTGTGTGAAGCCACAGGGGTGCTTATGTGAGCAAAGCAAGAGTGGATCTGAAGCTTGGATTGTTGAAACATCAGGAACCAGAGATGGTGTATGTTATGGAGGATAAACAACTCTGGAATTTTGCATACAGAAATGTGTTAGAGAAGGTAGGCTCACAGGAGAGAAGCCTGGGAAACTCATCCAGGAGCTGCCTTTGCAGGAGAAAGCTTGTGTTGGTACTTAACATTTTCTATCTGGCAGCTCAAAAAATTTCCCTAATTGCTGGGTCTTGCCCTTCCTGCATGACCACTAAGTCTAGGCCTCTGTGCCCACAAGCAGGCCAGAGAAACAGCTTCTTTGGTCTGTGGGATTAGCATTAGGGGCAGCAGGATTCAAAGATCCTGCTTTGGCAGGAGTAAAGGCCAACTCTGTGATTTATTTTCAAGTCAGCATTTTGGCTGCTGTTGGCTGTGTCCTAGCATCACCTTTACATAGAAGGAACCCGTCTTCAATCACATTGTATGGTTTGTTCCTTAGGAGTGGAGCAGGACCACAGAAATCATGGTGGGCCAGATGTTGGGAAGATATGGAGACTGTTGCTTCACCTTGAGTTAGAGATGACAGTCAGCAGTGAAGTTGTCAGGGGTAAAGGTGACAGTGCCATGGTGTAGGGATGGTGGGAAGCAGCAACTGCCCACAGAGGCTAGGATGTTCTGTTAGGTGTGCAGAGAGGTCCCATCCAGCACACAGTATGCTTCAGGCTTAGCTGCATGTAGGACTGTGGCCCCAGCAAGGATTCCAGTGGCCACCATGGGCTTCAGGCCAGCAGAACTTAGAGAAGGGACATGCAGGTCTGGGATCCTGCTGGCCATTCCACTACACACTCATTCATAAACTTCATGTCCGTGGACTCCAGTGACCCTACACTACCTCACAGGCCACCAGGACGCTGATTCTGAGCTGGGGATCCTCATTCCCATGCTGTGCCTGTTCTGGGAATGAGGAGACTGGAGTCCCTCCAGCTGTGCTCCTGGAAGGGTGGGGCACTGGCTTCACAGTCAGGTCCTCTGAGCCCTGACTCAGGGGTGCACTCTGCAACCCATTTCCCACTTTGCATTTTTGAGTCTTTCTTCCACAAGAGAGACAAAAGTGCATCCCACCCACCATAGACTATCAGACTCCACATTTCCTGAGGGCCTAAGGTGCAAGACACTGTGCGGGATGCTCTGAGGCACTAAAAAATTAAGAGACAGCATGACTCCCACATCAAAGAATTTGTAATGCAGTGAGATGTGAGCAAAGGATGTGAGTCCCTGAAGGCTGAGCCCGTCCTGCTCATGCTCAGAGCTCCAGGCTGGGCACTGTGAGGGGAAGAAGTTCTGCCCTGGAGGAGCTGAGCTGACAACATTGTGAGCCAAGGACAAATCATAAATGAGATCCCTGGGTCACTTCTCAGCCAAAAAAAATACAGATTCCAGTCAAACAGAAGCCAAAGTCCCAGTCCAGCATGACTAAAAACCATTGTCACACTTGGGGGATCCACTGCTTATGGAATGGACAGTGGGGAATGGGACTGTTGTTCTAAGTAGCAGCACCACATGACGGATGTGCGCGTGGATGGCATGGCCCTGACACATCGTCCACGGCAAGTTTCTATCGGGTCACAGCTCCGCGCCCACAGGCCTGTAGCCAGCTGCCCTGCCGGTTCTCTGCTTTGCAGTCCAGTGCCATTGAGAGTGGTGACCTGGAAAAGGGGTCCGGGAAGTTTCAGGTGGCGTTTTGATATTTCTCAGGAGGACTAAGATGACTGCTTGTCATGCAAATAAAACAGAGCAGAGGGGGGTGCACAAACCTCAGCCACTCTTCCCCCCACCCCCTTTTTTCTTTTCTAACTTTCTTTGGCTGTCACAACTTTTTCAATTTATTTTTCCAAGCGTTTAATAAAGTCTTTTGAGAAACAAGCAGGTCAAAGACTTGGAGAAACATATGCCAATGCCGCTTAGCGAATCTCCCTCCTAGACACCCACTTGCAAGGCAGCCATCTGCTGCTCTGTCAGCCGAGGTATTTATAGCCCCTTGCTTTGTCCTAATTACCCTGCTTTTACTGTGATGCTTCCAGCTTTGTCTCTTCCCCTTGGAAGAAACAACAGGGTAGAGTTAGTTTCTAACTGTCACTGTTGTACCCTTTCTATGACAAAGTTACTCCTGATCGTAGAAAGATTTGAGTGATAGCCAAGCGATACTTTGCCGCATTGTCAGACTCTGTAGAGCAAAATCACTTTTCCACTTCTCTCTTCTCATCCTGCAAAGACTCAAAAATCAGAGTTCAGTGGAGCAGCGTATAGTAAGCTATGGGCCTTCAGTCCTATTTTTAAAGTGCTGGATTTTATTTATTACTTAGGATATAATATTATTGACCTAGAAAATCAATCACAGGCCTCAGAACGAGAGACATGAGCACTCACAACAAAGGCAATCAGCTCTTTTCATCCCAGTTTAACCGGAAGGCTCTCATCTCTAAAAGGAAATCATCCCTCTCAATTTAGGACTGACCCAAGGACCACAGGGCTGGAGTCCTTTGTAGGAAACCTTCCAGGCAACATCAATGTCTCCACTCCCATCACAAAACAGCTGGTGGATTCAAAACCCTTGACGAGGAGTTGGCTCCCGGACCTGCACTTCCCTCTGTGGCGTCACAGCCCGTTCCTCCTCCTTTGATCAGCGGCACCCTCACCCATACTGTTTGTTCTCACCATTGCCACCCCTGCTGTCACCCAATATGAAATCAAACTGGGACAGTGGCTCTGTAAGCATTTGGGAACACATTTGTGACCCTAGTCTAGGAGGAACTTGCAGTAACTCTGCACACTGCTTTTCCAGTGTTTCAAACTGGAACTTGCTCCTTACCCATCTGGGTGCTCCAAGGGCCCACAGCAGGAGGGCTTGCAAGGCGTCCTTAGATGGGTTTGTCAGTGCCCCTCTGTTGGGCCTCTGGGTGGGGACGTGGGGACTGGTGTCCACCTGCTCCAGGGACCAGAATAGAGAAAGGGGCAGCTGCACAGGCCTGGGAGCACAAACAGGGGTGTCCATAGGGAAATGCCCCTGGGCCTCAGGAGCACTGCACCTGTGCTCAGAGGATGGGGACACAGAGGTTCCGGAGCATCTGGGGACACCTTTGTTCAGCTGCTCATGTACTCAAATTCAGGAAGCAGCTCCCTGATGGAAAGGGACCACATAGGTTGTCTCTGAGGGGTGCTGGGAGGGGCCTGGCAAAAGCTGGGGAGAGCTGGAGCCTCACAGCCAGGGAGTCCACAACTCAGTGCATCAGGAACCTGGACAGCATCCTTTCACTCTGCTCCAGCCATCCTCTTCTGGAAATGAGTCTCAGCAAAAATTGACATGGTTATTTAAGACATAGTTTTATAAAGGAAATCTAATTGTCCAACTGCAGGGGGGGAATAGTTCAATAATTTATGACAAGTCGTGGCTTATTGAAAGGTGTGAAAATGATCTCACATTTTTTTTTGTGGCACAAGGGAAAAACGCATTACGATATTAAGTGAAAAAAGTCTCATAGTCTGGAATACAAAGCATGATGCCAGTTGTGGACTTCCAAAAGCAAGCAGAGGGAAAGGTAGCAATAGTCTCCCAGCACTCTGTAACTTCTGGTTTGTAGCAATTGTGACAATTGTAAGCAATTGTTTTTTGGAGGGGGGGGGCAGAGTGTTACTCAGTCACTCTGGGTAGAGTGCCGTGGCATCATAACTCACAGCAACTTCAAACTCCTGGACTGAAGCAATCCTCCCACTTCAGCCTCCCAAGTAGCTGGGACTATAGGAACCCTCCACAATGCCTGACTAGTTTTTCTATTTTTAGTAGAGATGGGGTCTCGCTCTTGCTCAGGCTGGTCTTGAACTCCTGAGCTCAAGAAAACTTCCTGCCTCAGCCTCCCAGAGTGCTAAGATTATAGTCATGAGCCACTATGCCCCGCAGGATTTTTTGTTATAATCTGTATTTTCTAAAGTTTCTGTAACCAATTACATTTATAATTGGAAAACAGAATGTTTAAGCTCTTTCTGATCATATCACCACTTCCCACTTCATCAAAACTAATAGTTTGGAAAAGTTAGTTATCCATCATTAAGGAACCTTGACCTTCATTATCACATTCATGCACCAGGGCCTCAGTGTGGACCAGCAGGTGCACAGGACCATAGACTGTCACACAGGAAGCAACTCGCAGCATCCTGCCTCTCACACCTGGATCAAATCACTGGTGTGATCAACCAAGGCAGCTTCATAAAGGGAAAATGCTTATAGATCCCATTTGTGATTTACGTCATAAACTATGATGTTCCTGAAATGTGAACAGTATAATTTTCCCTTCCTGTGGGTCTTAAACAATTATAAAGCCAAAATAAATGTATAAATTAACTGCAAAGAAAAGTGAACCAGAAAATCTAGTTAGACCTCCACTTCCAGTTAGTGACTGTCTGCACATTATTAATACTCTCTCAGCCTGTTTCTTTCTGGGACAAATGACATTAAGAATAGTACTGATGTTTTTTTGTTTGTTTGTTTGTTTTTCAAAGTACTGATGTGTTTTTGTTTTTGTTTTTTTGAGGGTTAAATGGCACCATGTGTGATGCAGTCACTATTCATCATCCTTCTGGGGACTATCAAAGGCTGGACGCTGGGAGAGGGAAGATCTCTCAGCCTTTCCCTCTTCCTTCTGAATGGTGAGTTTTCATTGCTACACTGGCTGGATAAAGCCTTCTCAGAATTCAAAGAACTGCTCAATCCTTAATCAAAATGAAATTCTGTGTCCTGAGGGAAACTCAAGCCATTTTCCTCCATCCATCCAGTGTTTATATTGTCCTACTCGGGCACCATCTGGAATCTGTAGTTTTAGCTTTTTTTCTTCTTTGTACAGGAATTATTGCAGAGATTACAAATTGACATTATTTGGATAGAGTCTGAGCCAGAAATGGGAGGAATGGGGGAAGGGCGCAAACAATACCACATACTCTTCCTGGGAGCGTCTTAACTCAGCTACTAGCTGTATGAGCTGAGCTGTGAACTCTGGGGAACAGGGTGCCACCATCACATCCTCGATGCTGCACAGTGGAGACAAATAAACAGCCTGACCTTCCCTTGGTGCCCCCACCCATGGCCTGCAGAGGTCCTGCTCAGTGCCACTAAATATATTTGGCATATATTTTGTGCAAAATCTTTTGCTCAGTTTTATGGTAAACAGAACAAGAAAGAGCTTGTGCATTAAAAAGTGTTTTCCAGCATTTTGTAAAAGTGTGCAAACCCATGCAAACATAACAAAGATACACAAAACACCAGGGGGAAAAAAAGAGAAAAGATATGAATTAAGGGAATTTAAAAGGTCAGGGCAGGGAAAAAAACTCAAAGTAGAAACAATGCATTATCTTTTGGAATATGGGCATATTTAAACATGTTTTTCAGACTGATTCTTCTATTTGTTATCAACCCAACCTTATGAGTTAGGCAAGCAGGAATTACTATATTATTCTCACGATCCCTTTCTGTGAGATGTTGAGAGATTAAGTTATTTGACCAAAGTCAGCCCCATGCACCCAAGGCCACATGCACAAGATGCCATCACAGTGAGACCTGGAGCAGGACGGATGCCTCAGCTTCTGATCTGCTTCCCTGCAAGGACCTGGCTTGGAAGGAAAGAGAGAAAAGAGTTTCTGCAGGTCTCAGGGGCTGGTGCATGACCCTGTATAGGTTTTATGATCTATGGAAGGCTGGGACTCACTGGCTCATGCTGGATTATAGATTTCTTTCTTGGCTTATCAAAATCCTTCGGTCCCTATAAACAAGCACATGCTAATTTGCTTCCCATGAGGCATCTGCTTTGTATCAATGACTTGCAATGTTCCCAGAGACTTGCTTTAGAGCTACAGACCAGCAATTTCATTGTGTGTGCATCCATGCATCTGTTCAACAAATATTTGTTGGGTTCCTAACATATGTCAGACACGGTGCTATGTCCTGGGTATGTAACGAGGAGACAAGACAGATCACTTACCACCATGAGTTAATGGGATTGAGAATGCTGCCCTCACAGACACACCCCTCAGCCATCTTCTTCCCTTGCTCTGTTGGCTCTATTGTCCAGCTGGGGTGGAGGTCTGCTCAGGCCCCCCACCTCCCACCTTCTTTGGAAAGAGCATGTGATGCCTCTCTGGTTGATTGACATTGTCACCCCTTTTATGGGGACAGGGCAGGACTGTCTGCAGAGCAGGTTAGCAGGTGGGACAACCCCCACCCTGCCCACCCCCACACACACACCTTGTTCCTGCACCGAGATCCAGGAGTTTGTGAGCTCTCCACTGGAGCACCCCACGCCATCACCTGAACGTTGTCCCACTGGGGAGTTTGGGCCCCAAACCTAAAAGTTGTCTTTCTGTGCTCCATTTGTCGACTGGTCTGCAGTGAGCATCACACTCACCTCTCCTGTGCTCCTTCCCTTTCCTCATCATTAGCATGATGGTGGAACCACATGTGTGGGGACAGGACAGAGGCTGAGGATCCTGTGATGCTTTAAGCTTGTCCTTCTGAAGTTAAATGTTGACTTTTTCATTTGTCACATGGAGCACATTGACCAGGACCTAAAAGAGCTGGTGGAAACGACAGGGTGCACCAAAGCTACGGAGGCCCCTGAAGATGCCGGGTGCCGGGTGTGGGAGGAGTCACAGCTCGAGAGCTTGAACCAAACCCTTCTGGTGGTCAGAGGTAAGCAAGAGTGTGTAGGAAGACCCCATCTTTTCAGATGAGAGCTGGGGCACATTAGTTTGGAGCCAGGATGAGCATGTAGGGTTAGAGGAAAAAATAACTGTGAGTATTCACGTTATCCACAGGAGACATCATTCTTGCAAAAACTCTATTAATAAATACCTCCCAAGTGCCAAGTGATTGCCTCCCCTGTGGGGCCTTACAATCCTGCTTAGGTTCTGGGGAAAGGCGTTGATAATGGAAAAACAAGTAAATATTTAAAAAATTCTTTCAATAAAATTGCTGCAAAACTACCTAAGATGTGAGACATCCTCGCTGAGGCACTTAGATGATGAAGTATCTAGAAAGATGCTAAGGGTATGTTTGGTGGGACCCAATGTGGGGAATTAGCCTGGACCTCACACCACCAGGAGCAAAAGTCATTCCTTCTAGGCCTTCAACAGGGGTGCCATGGCACAGTGGTGTGACTTAAGAGGATCTTAGGTGTGCTGCAAAAATTATTAAAAAACATTAATTAAATTATTTTTGAAAGAGGTTCAAAACACAGTAAGTATATATCTTTTTAACTTTTTTGATCAACATAATTTAAGTGTGCCATGGAAGTTTAACTATAGATTCAAGTGTGCCGTGAACTAAAAAGGTTGAAAAACACTTGTATAGGCAGTTCTAGGTCACCAGAGAGCAAGAGGGGAAGGTCAGTGGCAGAGGCCAGTGTCAGAGTGCGTGTGACCCTCCTCTTGGGACTTCCAGAGCTCACAGGGGAGTAACTCAGAGGCAGAGATGTTCCCATTTTTGAAGGCATTGAGGAAACCACTGGTGTGTAGAAAGTAGATAACTAACTTCCCTTTCTTGGAAATCTGAATGGCAGATCACAAAGAGCATGAGAAAAAGAAACAAATCTTTTAATCAAATAAACCCTAAAACAACATTCTTGTGGCTTATTTCACGATATGAGAGCTGTCAGCATGCCTTACATAAGTAACTGTAACTGGGAAGCCAACATTCGGTTGAGGTCCCTTGGAGGGCAAAGGAGAATGAGATCTCTTGGCTAGTATTAGGTTTGGTTACACATAGCAGAAAACCACAAAATACGGTTGCTTAAGGACAGTGGGGTTTTACTTTTCTGTCACAGAACTCTGCAGGTTCTGCAGGTCACCTGGTGGTTGCTAAGGACCCCTGATCTGATCTGTCTACCCTGACATTTTCCATGCATGTATGACTTTCATTTACAAGGCCACCTCATGGTCCAAAATAGCTGCTAAAGCTCCAGCTGTCACATCTTTAAGGAAGGAGAGAGAAAGAGGAAAAGCAGAAATGAAAATGGACTCTTCCTAGCAGTCTACGCCTTTCAAGGAAACTTCCTAGAAGTCACACTCAGCATTTTCACTTCTATATTGGCCACAGTTTAGTCACATGGCCATGGGAAGCCACACGCAAGCCCAATAAATGTGCCATTTAGTGTCAGATAAAAAAAAGTTTGGTCTTTAAGAAGGGGCAGTGGATGGATATTGGGTAATTGCTGGTAGCCTCTGCTACATGACTTTTGTTTGTTCCCTTGTCCTTCTGACTTCAGAATTGAGGCCTTTTCTTGTCCGTGTCACTTCCTAATCCCATTCCATTCACGGAGAATATAACTTCCAATACCTTTCTAATGGTCTAATGAAATATATATATATGTATATAGTCCATAAAGTTTGTGTAAAATTTAAAATACTTCTCTCTCTCTCTCTCTCTCACAAATATATATGATCATGCGAGCAATATTCAATATTCCTCATAATAAATTGAATTATCTAATATTTATATCTATTAATATTTATTTCTACCTATTTAATAACATTTCCCCCATCTCTCATATGTATAGAGATTTAATGTATATCAACTTAATATAAATATTTAATAGATAAAAATATTAAATAGATAATTCCATTTATCATAAGGAATATTGAATATTGCTGACATCATAGAAACTGAGAAGTTTCACAACCTGCTATCTACAAACTTAGAAACCCAGGAAAGCCAGTGGTGCAATTCAGTTCAAGTATGAAAGTCTAGAACCAGGGAAGCCAAGCAGTGAGGTGGAAAAGAACAGCAGATTCCTCCTTCCACCACATCAGGCCCTCAGTGGATTCTTTTGAGGCCCACTTACACTGGGGAGAGTGATCTGCTTCACTCAGTCCACCCAGTCCCCTGCTAATTTCATCAGGAAACATTTTTACAGACATACCCAGAAACAAGGTTTAATCTGGGCACCCCATAGTCCAGTCAAGTTGACACATATAAAATTAATCATCATCATCACCCCCCCCCCACACACACACACACAAGTCCTATTTCCTTGGCAGAGCACAACAGGCCCTAGGCACTCAGACTTGTGTGAGGTTAGAGAAATGCTTCTGGGGCACACACCCTGTCCACATGCGTTTCTTGTCCTCAGGGCAGGGATGGACACACTGCGAGTGAATCCAGCTCACCCGACGTCATTGCTCTGAGAGGTTCTGTCTTACCGTCTTCGTTTCTCACCACAGAGGGGCCACATAAGAAGGCGATGTCAGGAACGTTTGTGGGTATCCTCCTTCTTTTCTTCTTGCCTCACTCTCTCTCCTCCTCAGAAGCAGAGGAGGATGGAACTGAGTTGGGGCTGACAAAGCATTTCCAATCTGGTCTTGGTATTTTAATGGAGGCATTTGGTATCCAGGCAGTAACCAGAGCCCAAAGCAAACTTGTAAATAGGCAGAGTTAGTCTTTACTTCCCTTGGGGTCCTCAATCTACCACCTCCTGTTTTCTGGTGCAAGGCAGCTGGGGCGGAGCTGGGGCGTGTGGCAACACACTGTTGGGCAGACTCTTCCTTTTCTCTGGTCTCCTTGTGCCCAGCTCGCAATGAGATGCCCAGGTCAGAGGCTGGGTGAGCCAATGTAGCCAACAGCAAAGGCATCTAAGAAGCTATTTTATAGGGACACTCAGCAGGGGTTTAGGAACCAAGGCCCCTCAGCCTCTCCTCTCTCTGGGTCCAATCCAATGGTTAGAAGTAGAAATGTGATTCTACACAGATCACTACCATGACAACATTTCCCTGATTTAAACCATTCAAGCTTCAGGCAAAATCAGGCTGCTGACACTTTTCCTCATGGCTTCCTGAAAATTACAACTTTTTGCAAGCAAATGAGTCATTTTGGCTGCTATTTCAAAATGTTGAATCTTCGCAAGAATAATTAGAAATAATTATTTGGTAGTTCCTTGTTATTCAAGCAATAATGGGACATACCTAACTAAGTAGAAAGAATATAAAAGAACAAAGGAGGACCAGAGAGGAGAAAAGTGCAGGTGATTCTGAGGCTACTGCAGAGACTAAGTTCAGGGTTTTTATCGAGAAGTCTGTATGTTCATTTAAATGAATACATTTCTAAAAAAGAAAACACTTATTAAACTGATGTGGACAGCACACATTACAGAAATAATCACACTTCAAATGGTCTAGATACTAATAATTTTGAGGTTATTTTCTATCATTATTAGAAATAAAATGAATAAGAAAGGATTTCTTATGTTCACTCATAGGTGATGGTCGTTAGAGCTAAAATGTTTCAAAATAGCCTTTCTCATCTACCACCTTGTGTAAGATCAGGAGCAAGACCACAGCCTTCAGAAAAGTTTCTGTGTAAGGTTTCTCTTTGAGGGTTGTCGATTTCTCCCACCGTCACCACCACCCTCTCCAAAAAACCTCCACAAGATTTGGAGGCTTCCCCTAGCAGTTGTGGGATCACCTGTCTCGGTCCTGAGATGCTGAAGGCCCATGTGCCACAGAGCAGATCTTCCCTCCCTTAGAAAAAGATGCCCTAGCTGTGTCAACCAAACCCCGAACTGGAGAGTTGGGAAGTCCAAGTTCTAACACTGGCCAGTTACCCACAGCTTTACGCCCCTGGTCTCTATAAAATGAGGATGTTAAAGCAGAAGGTGTCTCAGGCTTTCTCTAGCTTGGTGACTGATGCTGTGCTCTCCTATCTGAAATTCATCCGTAACGATGTTGTGTCTTTGGCCTAAGGTTTCTTGCCTTCATTACCAGTTTAAATGTAAATGCCCATGCAGGGGTAGCGTATGAATGACTTACGTGATAGTGTGAACTGTTTCGAGAATCATGATAAATAAAGCTATAGAAGCTTACTTTCAGTCTTACCACTAATACGATAGAAAAATTTACAAAGGACAGCTGATTGGTTTGTAGTTTGCTTTTCTTTCTTTTTTTATAAATCTTTTACAAAGTGAGAGTCTCCTTCAAACTCTTGCTAGGATGGTCTGCGTACTTCTTTGCGGACTAATTGCTTAGAAATGATGAAGGATAATTACCAGCTCTTCCCTGATTTCTCTGATTTCAGTCTTGGTTCCTGTGTAGATTGATTTCAAAGTAAACCTTTGAAGATAAATCTCTTCCACTAAGCCACAGTTAGGAAACAAGATTAAGGCATGGGCTGCCAAACTAACAGCTGGTTTTTTATTTTTTTTTTTCCTTTAAGTGTCACAGTCACAGACTGTACTTTTTAATGGAAAATCCCCACATTGGAGCTCTAGTTATATTTTCTGTGGTATCTTGAAAATTCTGTTGGCTATAAGCCATCTGGATTTTTTTGTGGTCTACTCAAGTTTCAAAGTAGTGATACTTAGAAGGTATTTTGCAGGGTCTCCATCAGTCAAGGGCACACAGTTCTCATAGTCTTGTGCTGTTAGGTCACACGGGACTGTTGTGGCAGTCTGCCAATAGACTTGTGTTAGTTGCCTTTTTAACACTCACTCCTGGAATCTCTGCCGCTATCTCTTATTCCATGGTTTTCTAAGTATCTGCCCCTTTGCCTCTTTGAAATGCTTATCCCTAGATGGCGAAGCCTTAGGAGTTCCTGGTTTCTTGCTTTTATGGTTATTAAACATTAAGGTATATTTTTTAACTTACATACTTATTTATATCTTATACACACACACACACATATATGTCCATCCAGGGAACTAAAACCTTATCCCAGAACAGGATTGTCTGAAAAGGGTACCCTGCCTTTCTTGCAGCATGATTAGGGAAATGTGTCCTAGCCTTGGAATTAAACGTACATCCTTAATTGTCAGATGGCTTTGGGAAAGTCGCATTTCCTCTTTGAGCCTCAGTTCTGTCATTTGTAAAGCAGTGATGCAAATATTTACCTTTTGGGTTTGTAGTGATGCCCAGATATGAAGTGTGCATATGAAGTACAAACAAAACCAAATACCGTCTTGAGTTGCCCCTCTGTTGCTGGATACAGTAGTTGTTTTAGATTACTCATTATTATAAATGATGTTATCTTGTGACAGAGAGGTTCTTCTCTGCAAAGGCACTGGGGTCACCTTAGGTCCTGTCTGCCTAGGGCCCCTCAGAATTCACCTTCTACGACCAGCAGAGTATTTCCCTCTTGATTACTGTTTGCAGGAAGAAGAGAGGAACATATTAGGAGACATTCATGTTGCATGAGAGGTGTAAGTCTAGAGTTTTATGCAACGCAGAACGTTCATGCCATGGCTTTTATTTAGCGACTGGGTCCACTACTTAAAGGACATCTTGGTTCTTGTGATCCTCTGCTGTAGAACAAGGATGTGACTTCAACTGCAATAGCAGAGCTTTTATTTAATGCATTTCTCTCTGTTTCCAGTGATGCAGACCTGTCACCCCTTTAAAAGGAGGTATGTGACACATGTGGTCCTGTGCACAGGTACAGTGGGATGAGGGTGGAAGGGGATGCAGGGTGACAGTAGCACAGGGGCTGGAGAGGGAGAGACCTGATGGACCAAACAAACCAGCAATACAGAACAAAACCCTGGTGCTGATTAACTCCAGGGGAAACAAAAAATGGTGCAGAGGAGGAAAACAAATCATAGTTTACTGCTCATTGTAGCATGACTGGCATTTCCAAGGTCACAATAAGGTAAACACCAAATCTAAACAAAAGTATTGTGTAACTATAATACATTGGGAAAACAGGGCTGGAAATCATGTGTGAGAATAAGTCAATAAAACAAAATCTGAAAAAAATCTAGAGGCAGCAATAGAAATACTCTACTAAAAATATAAAACTAATTTCAGAAGACACAGCTAAAAGGGGTTGAAAAGTCTAAGGAGTAGAATACTCTTTCAATTATTTGCATGTATAACGTGATTAAAAATTAAGAGGATGGGGGAAAATGCAGCCAAGGAAGAAATTTTAATTACAGTATTTCTTAAGTAAACGTCCTTAAAAAAAAAAAAAAAAAAAACACCAAAATTCTTTCTTTAAAAATTAAGCTGCATTTTACTTACATGACATAAATTTCCTTCCTCTGTAAAGAAAATCTTTTCTGTCTCTCAATGAAAAATATATTCTTATCTTTAAAAATAGCACAACCAAGTCAAAATTTAATAAACTCTGATGTACACTAATAGCTTGGATTTCGGCTTTGAGATGTAATTCACCTACAGTAAAATAGTAAAATGCATTCAAATGACATTTTTGTTTGCATCTGTGCTACCCTACTACAATCAAGATGCAGATAATGGGGCTGGGCCTGGTGGCTTACTCAGGTACTCCCCTGAGCTCAGGAGTTTAAGACCAGCATGAGCAAGAGCCAGACCCCATCTTTAAAAGTAGCCAGGCGTGTGGTGGGCGCCTGCGGCTCCAGCTACTTGAGAGGCTGAGGCAAGAGGATTGCTTGAGCTGAGGGGCTGGAGGTTGCAGTTAGCTGTGACTTCAATAGAATGGGACTCTGTCTGGGGGGGGGGGGGAATTATATATATATATATATATATATATATATATATATATATATATATATATATAGAGAGAGAGAGAGAGAGAGAGAGAGAGAGAGAGAGAATGGGGGCATTTCCATTATCCCTAAGTCCTTTGGCCCAATCTCAGACAGTCCCTACCTACAGCTCCGGGCAGCACTTGCCTAATTTGTTTCTTTAGATCACATTTGTCTTTTCTAGACTTTCGTATAATATGAGATGAGATACATGGTCTGTACTTCTGCTGCTGACTTCTTGCTCACGCATTAGACCCCATCCGTGCTGTCTGTGTCGTTCCTTTTATCACTGATCAGCATCTATTATATGAATAAAGCATAATTCTATGTACCATAGAAATTGCTGGCAAAACTTGGGAGAGTTAATTTTTTTTTTTCCTCCAGGCTCTTGATTACAAGCTCTTCCTCCCTACCAAGCAAATGCTTCCCATGGTCAATTATCAAAAAGGGAACAAGGAACTGACCGTGAAGTCGGCTTCTTCTGGGTAACCCAGCTCGGTTGCTTAGCAACAAACAGAATCACTGTATTCGTTCAGTGGATTCCGAACAAAAAGGGAATCATCTTTTATCCCCAGATAGATAGGAGATGATGTTATTCCAAGTAAAGTGGGGGAAAAAAATAAAAGCCATCCAAGTGGAAAGAAAACACATGTGGTAAATAAAGGCACTGGGTCTCTTCTGGAGGCACCGAGTGTTCTGTGAAAGATGGAGGAATCTTCATTTATTCCAAACACCATCACGTCTTGCACCACCCTTCTACGAAATCTCTTCAAATGCACAAATAAGTGATATCAAAAATTGATAATTCATGATAGGAATAAAGAGAAACATGTTAACCTTTATTAGTGTACATTCTGCCATTAGTGACTTGAATAAGAAATGTCTCTAAGAAACAACGTCCCATCTGTACACCCCTTCCTAAGAGAAGACAAGATTTCTGGTGCATGTCATTCTTCCCCTGTCCCTAGTGTGACGGACTTATATTGGTTCACCTCATTCCTTAAGCTCATAAAAAGAATGCCAGGAAGGCTTTGTCAACCAGTGTGATGAAAATGTGTCAAACTGTGCATAAAACCAGTGTATGATGCCCCATGATTGCATTAATGTACACAGCTGTGATTTAATATAAAAAAAAAAAAAAAGAAAGAAAAGCATGGCGTCCTCTCTGCAGGCGATGTTGCTGACAGAGGGTTTTTTTCGTTTGTTTTTTTTTTAACTTCCTCAAGAGTTCTGCCAACTTGCAAGCACCACTTCCTTTTCATTGTGGGTGCCTCCCTCCCAGCACCCAGCAGTATAATCCAGCAGAAAGAGCTCTGCTAAGAACCATGGATTTAATGAGCCCACCGTCTCCCAGGCATTTCATGGGAAGTGTTTAATAATCAATCCATCAGAGATCGGTTTCACTTAGTTTTACAGGACTGAAAGGAAGGCAAAAACCCTTCACCCTGGCAGGGCTGCTCTCCACTGCTGTCTCCTGACAACAGATTTCCTGGTTTAAATCATGCCCCAGGGTGATGGGGATGAAGTGGTCCTGCATTTTCTGTCAGTGCCAGGTGTCTGGTGAAAGACAGCTTTGCAGTTGCATTTATTGTAGGGGCACAATTGTCTGCCAAAGAATTGGGTTTCCATCTCCCACATCCCCCCTTTTCTGGGGATTGTAAGGATCAGCTCTCCCCATAAATGTGTTTAATTGCAGCCTTCAGAAGAAAAGAGGTAGAGGAACACGTCTCTCAGAGTTGCTGCTTTTTTTTTTTTAAATTTTCAGTTTAATTAAAAATGTTCTGGTCTTTTCTGGTTGTGAACTATGAGAGGTACCCTCTGTGTTTTGAACTGTGTGTGCTGCAAGCACGCACAGAGACAGAGAAACAGGGAGGCAGGCTCTGCAAAGGCGCTTGCAAAACCAAAACACATCCGGAGCTGCGCACACAGTGAGTGGACTGCTGATCGGTGCCAGCCAAGGAGGCGCTGCTGCAGACCCGAGGTGCAGCAACCTCAGAGTTACCAAGTGGCTGTGGCGTGTTACTGTCTGTTTGTGACACTTTGTGGTTGTGGTTTCTGCTCAGGGGATTGATCAGTTAAAAGAACAGACCTACTAGAAAAGGATGGCTGTTTGCATTAACACCCTCCACTTGCCACCGCCACGTCTGGGGCAGTTTACCCAAATTGATTCACCTTTGAGTCAAAAGGCTTAAGATTCCCAAAGGATGTGTGTCCACGTCTATGTATTTCATAACATACAAAAGAAGAGCCAGTCTCTCACTGTTCAATTTTTAGCTTACTCTTCCCGAGGGACAGATGATGCTGAAAGAAAAATAAAGTAACTGAAGGCTTTGGATCAGAGCAGTATTCTCTAAGATTCACATTGGGGTCAGCGGTTGACACTAAGGTTTTTGTGGGTTTCCAAGTCATCCCTTCTTTATCTTTCTGAGTTTTCTCTTCTCTGCTGTGAGTTTCTGGCTAAAGAACAAGAAACCAATAGTGAAAAGAAAAAGTAAGAAATAGCTCTTTGTGAAGCAGTAAGAAAATGGAAATTAAACAATTGCTGCGTGGTAAGACACACTCCAGTCACAACACAGAGCAAGGCTGCGCCGGGGCATTCGTCTGGCCAGCTGATTATCACATCAAGTCGCTGTAGATTTGTTAGGCACTGTATATACCATCCATGGACCTGAAGAAATTTTTAGTAGAGAAAATTTGTTTTGAACAGAAATTTTCAAGAACCTTGAAGATCCTCCATGAAGTGTTATTTGAGCTGGAGGGAATCGGAGAAATAAAGGGCAAGAGATGTGCAGGGAGGGGCTCAGGTGTCTTGACTGGTCTGGCCCACAGTGGGGACCAGCAGGGGCAGAAGCGCCACCATATTTAGAAGCAGAGTCACCAGAAGGGTTTCCATATGGTTTTGAGGGTTTGCTGTGAAGCTGGAGGAAAATAGATGGGCTGAGGTGGACCCGCCGTTAGACCATGTCTGGTCTGGGAGGAACCGTGAATGCTGCCCGGGGGCTGATGGACATTCACGGGGGTAAAGGGCAGTACTGGGGGCTGAGGGCCGCATGCAGGGGGTTGCTGGGACTGCATCCCTGCCCCCTGGAAGGGAGATGGAGGAGGCTAAGCGGAGTGTCCTCCCCACAGGGGCTGTGTTCTGACCTTGGGGAGGGTGGAAGACAAGGCTCACTACCTGCTGGGAGTGTCCCCTTGACCGAGCCTGGGTGAGGTGCTCAGACATTTCCTGTGGGGCAATGATATCTTCCAGTGAAACATGAAGACTGAGACGGGAGCGGCTCTGTTTAAGACCAGATCTAGGACTCTCCAACCCGACGTTTGCCTCTTCTGTCACCCGTGGCAACAGCAGTGCAGAAGCACCTGCCAAAACCAGATCCCAGGGGTGGAGTTCCTCCACCTGGGCATACTGACGTTTAAAGCTGAGTGGCTCCTTGCGGCAGGGGACTGTCCTGTGCCCTGTAGTCACTGAGCAGCATCCCTTGTCTCTACGCATTAGACACCCATAGCACACCCCTTCCCACAGGTTGTGACACCCAAAATTATCTCTAGACATGGCTGAAAATTCCCTGAGGGGGGCAAAATCACCCCTGCTTGGAAACCACTGCTTCAGTGTATGGATAGAGATGTAGCGTTGCTCCCACTTTATGCAATAGCTGTCCCCCAAACCAGATGGACCCTGCAGAGGCTGACCTAAGGGGATGTGGAGGGAGAAGCCAGGGCTGAGCAGGGTGTTGCTGGCTGAGGATGCTGGACTGGGGAGTCGGTGGGGAGGGAATCACAGAATCTGTCTTACCATGGAGGTCAGTACCTACTGAGTCACCTCCCACTGCCAAGGTAGAATGGCCTTGGGCTGCAGCTGTCTGACTGCCTCCAGACACCAGGAGGGAGGAAAGGCGTCACCGTCCCTAGACTCTCCAGGCAGCCGTCGGAGTTCCAGGTACCAGGTGGAGTGCAGAGAAAGGATGTGGGAGAGTGGGCCAACAGCTGAGGCCCTGAGCATCGGGCTCCCTACTCCTTTCTTCCTCTTCTCTTCTTCCTCATTTATTTTCCCTCTTTCATTCATTAAGTGATGGATGTTTGGCCAGCTGAGCTGAGGGACAGAGGGAGAATGGCACAATCCATCGAGTGTGGCTGTCATTGTTTTTTGTTTTGTTTTTTTTTTTTTTTGAGACAGAGTCTCACTATGTTGCCCTGGGTAGAGTGCTGTGGCATCACAGCTCACAGCTACCTCAAACTCTTGGGCTTAAGTGATTTTTTTGCCTCAGCCTCCCAAGTAGCTGGGACTACAGGCACCCGCCACAACACCCAGCTATTTTGGGTTGTAGTTGTCATTGTTGTTTAGCTGGCCCGGGCCGTTTCAAACCTGCCAGCCTTGGTGTATGTGGCTGGTGCTGTAACCACTGTGCTGTGGGTGCTGAGCCTGCCATTTTTATATTACAGTGGAACCTCCATAGCTGGCCACCTCCTTACCCTGGCCACCTCCTTAAGTTGACCTAATTCCCAGAGACCGGACATACACCACACGTATGTGTCCACTGCAGTAGGCCCAGTTCTTGTGTTGGCCACCTCTGGGTGCTGACCCGTCTGTTTCAGTCCCTTGGGGCGTCAGAGGTTCTACTCAGTATGATTCAAAGATGCAAAAGTTTTACCGGAGGTGGTGGACACGATTATGGGTGGAGAATGTCATAAAAAACGTGTCCTCTTTTCTGTAAAGATTATTTTCAGATGGAAAAAGTTCTGCCTCTGATAATAATTGAAAAAAGAGGGGAATTCCTTCACCAATGAAGTAACCTCACACGGATGTATAAGGACCCATTTCAAATGGGGATTAGTAAAAATTAGACAACGAAAGTCATGTTTTGATTATAGCAGTTTGCAAAAGGAAGGCAAGCAAGCAGTGCTGCTTTAATCAGAGTGTGGGCTGAGAGGCTGAGACTGGAGACAAAGGTATCGGGAGCTGCGCGCTTACGGCCATGACAGTCGCAGGAGGGGCGGTGCCTTGACCTGCTTCACAAACCTACATGTGCCTCGCACGTGTGCGGTGTTCTGCTGCCAAGAGGAAGTCTGCGGAAAGTGGATGTGCTTGGCGCACCCAGAAGGACTTTTACTTCATGGGAAAAGCAGAGCCTACGCTTTGAATAGAAATAACAGACAGTAGGTGCTGAGGGCTTTTATACATCACTGCTGTCTGCAGAGGGGAGCACGAGGCCCTGGGAGGGGGAGGAGGGTTATTCAGGAGCCCAGGCGGCGGCCTGTTTGACAACCAGGCTTAAGATTTACACATATGTATAGAAATTCTTACATAAGCCTAGAACTCCCAACTCTGAAGGGGCTATTATAGGTCCTGGGTTACCTTTCAGATTGTTAGAATAAAATGGGAGAACCTAAGTGAAAACACCTCTAGCAGATCAGTGTGTCTGGGGTGGTATGGTCATAGACAAATCACTCCACCAGTGAAGCCACTTTTATTATGACATGCATTTTTCTGCTTCAATAGAAAGAATTCCGTGCTCTGTCCATCTGAAAACCGCCCATCACGATCGGAAACTCACAAGCCACTCACCTAGGTCCTTTTGACCCTTTCAGGGTCTTTACTTATTCCTGTTATTTCCAACATCCTGTTTTCCAAAGCCCAGCTCCTTCTCTGGCCGGCTGTGTGACCCTGGGAAGTTGCTAGACCCGTCTGGGCCTCTGCTTCCTCATCCATAAAGTGCAGTGACAATACCTAGTCCAGACGCAGAGCGCCCCATGGCAGCTGGCTTCCAGCACGCCCGTGATAGTGTCCGTTTCCGTCTCGCCTTTTCCTCCCCAGCTCTCCGGCTCCCCTCCCTGCTCCTGTTCCCTGCTTTGTCTCGTTACTGAACAGTTCCTTTAACCCTGCAGTACAGCATTTTACTCTTCGCTTGAGCCACAAGACAAAAATGATGGTAAGAATGATGGTGCGAATTATGGGCTAAATGCAGAGTGCCACAGCCCACGATGCAGGCTTCCCAGGGACGTCTCTGAATAGGAACCATGTCAGTGAGGAGTGCCGCATTCAGCAGATGACAGCACTTCACATTCAAGTGATAACCATGCCCACTTCACCACACCAAGGCATCTGCTCATACGAACTTGGAGAGCTAGAGCAAATTTTCTCAGTATTGCAATTTTATCCACAGGAAAATGGATTTTATCCACAGGATAAAAGAAATAGTTAACAGTCTCTGCTACCTGAATTACTTGCTTTATTCTTCCCTGGTAATTTATAATAAATAATACAGGCAGATCCAAGGCAGGATGGAAATATTTTTTCAAATGAAATTTATTTTGAGATAAAACTCCTGCCTTGTTTTCCTGTAGGTAGAATGATGCCACATTTGATAACTTTTAATATGACTTTTGTCTTTCTTTTTGAATACGTTGCCCGTGTCTCCATTCTATGTCATTTGAGTGATTTCTAAATGCGATGGTATTGCATTTCTTTTTTAATGTGTCCACTTAAAAATGAAAGTACATAGTTACATAATCTTAGCCAGAAGAACTGCTTCCTGGTCATGACATCAAAGGAGTGAACCATGGGGAAGCATCTCAACATGTGAGTAACAAATGTATTCTTAATGTATTTCAAATATCTCATATAAAATAGAAGGCAAATAGCTCAGTAGGAGAAGGCAACTTTCAAATAAGTGAAAATCAAAGATTTAATAACGTTTGAGGTCCGGTGGTACACACCTGCAGGATTGTTTGATCCCAGTGAAGGGGAGTTGCCAAATGACAGTCTAAATATGAACCCAGTGAAGGTCAGGTAGACGTGCTCTAGACTGGTCTGACATCTGAGAACGTTTTGCCAGAGCTGATGGTGAGGCCTGGGCATCGGAAAAGTACGATCCTTGTAGTTGGAGATCTTTGAGGCATTCTCATGGCCGCTGTGCTACCTAGAACTATAAACAGTGGTGAACTCTAGTGGACAGTATCTTTGTGAAATAGGATGAAAAACCTCTTAGACAAAACTTTGGAAGAGTAAATCGTAAGACAAAGATCTGATAAATCATCTCCAAATTAAAAATTTATTTTCAATAAAGAATACCATGGAAAAATTATTGGACACCTGACAGAATAGAAGACGTTATTTCCAAAAATAAAAGTTGGATGACATCCAGAATGTTCATAGGACAAATCAACAAAAAAAAGGGCAATCCCAATAGCAAAATGGCCCAAAAAAAAAATCCTTACTGAAAACTCAAAAACAAATGAGAATTCAAGTAGAAGCTCAAAATCAATGACAACTAGAAAGACATGAAATCAGAAAAATGCACAGAGTGTAAATGAAATTAAAACAATGAGATAGCATATCTTAATTGGCAAAAAATCAGAAAATTGAACAATGCTCAGTGTTGCAGATATGAGGACATAATGTGTATTTCCCCGCATTCTTGTGTGAGGCAGACTACTGCAGCTATTTTGGAGAGCAATCTGCCACTATTCAATTAAGTGAATATTAGTTATCAATATTAATAATCTATTAATAACTTTGTTCCTGGAGATAATCTCCCAGAGATGCATATGGGGACATATATGAAGATACACGTTGCTTTAGGCACTAGATAGCATTAGATTTTATGGTATATTTAAAATGAGGGAAGTAGGACAGTGGATTTCAGTTCATCTCACATTGTTAGTTGGCCACCTGTAAAGAAGCTTAAGCAGAAGGAAAGGAGGCTTAGGGAGGCATCTATCAGTTTGGGATGATTTGAGCTGCAAGTACCAGAAAACCCCCAAAGCAGTAAACTGCTGGAGGGATTTATTTTTCTTGCTTGAAAACCAGCCCAGCAGTAGCCGGTGTCTGAGGCGACTGTCTCTGCAGTTCTCAGTCACAGGAAGAGTGAGAAAGGAGAAAAGAGCCCAAGCCAGCCAAGTCTATCTCTTTCTATAAAGGGAGCAAACATGTCCCAGAGTCACCCACATTTACCTCATAGACCAGAGCTAGGTCACATTGCCTCCCCCAGCTGTACAAGGGAGGAGGGAGGCCCCGAGGCCTCCAGTGTTTATGGCAGGAAGCAGGAAGGAAGGACGCAGGTGGGAAAGGCTTTGGGTGCCATGCTATTCCACAGGTCTACAGAAATGTAGGGAAACTGGCAAGTGGTGGCTGCCCTGAGCAGAAAGACAACCCTCCAGTGTTCCTACAACCAAGTCCAGCGAGAGATATCACACATTCAATCCAGGTCAAGGTCTTCTGGTCAAATCCAGCTAGGGTGATTTAGGGGAGAGTAGAACATAGGTTGAGTGCCAGAAAGGGGGAGGACAGAGAAATTACGGAAGAAAGGCCATGTTCTGGAGTAGATGCTGGGGGGAGGTTGTCCCTGTGAGTGGGGCAGGGGAGGAACTTCTCAGTAGATTCTGGGGGGAGGTTGTCCCTGGGAGTGGGGCAGGGGAGTCACTTCTAAGTACTTAATGGGGGGAGGTGGTCCCGGTGCGTGGGGCAGGGGAGGAACTTGACAGTAGAGGGTGGGGGGAGGTTATCCGTGGGAGTGGGGCAGGGGAGGAACTTCTCAGTAGATAATGGGGGGAGGTTGTCCCTGTGAGTGGGGCAGGGGAGGAACTTCTCAGTAGA